>LIEC01011904.1:0-26093 GCA_001925005.1 Drosera capensis
GAAACAAGCGAAAATGCAGAAGAAGGCCCAAAGTGACAAGTAGATTCAGGAGTTTGTATCACAACATAATCTACCAATCAAGAGACCAACATCAACATCAACACCAATACCAATCTCAAAGACATCTGCAAGGACAACCACTTCAAGAAGAACAACAAGGTGTACAAGACAAAAGTTGATTCCCCAAGACCCAAAACATTATACCAGATCAATCCAGACAATTCCGAGACATTGATTGGCAACATAACTGGAACGACAGAAGGGGAGATTCATCAATTGGTTGTTCTTAAAAAGGAGGAAGTAAGTAGGTCAACAAGACCTAAGGAACCTCACTTCTTGATCAACGGAGCTCTCGAATACAAGGATTCCACATTGAAGATCAAAAGACTCAGACATGCCCTCCTCAGACATATTGAGTTTCTCAATACACCAGAAATCGAAGCAGAGCTAAAAAGGATCTTGGAAAAACATGTCAAAGCTGTCACCGAGAAGGTCTATGAATACCTCTCTCAACCTGATCTAGGAGAACATCAACCAGCAAGTGATGATACAGGTGACCAACCACAACCAAACCCTCATGATGATGAAGATGACATCATCAACCAAGTAGCCGCTGAAGGAGTATAAATATAGCTGACTGCAGCTGAGCAAATTGAAGAAACTCCTACAGCAGAGGATGTTGCAAATGAGACATCTACAGCTGAAAGAGATACCACTCTAGCTACCACACAAGTAGAACTAATAGCTGAAGAAACAGTAGCACCGCTATTTGCAGAAGAAGGCCATGATGAGCTCTCAACTGATGAATCTGTTACAGAAACATCACTGATCATTGCTCTTGTAGCAGAAGAAGCACATGATGATGATGTAGATGAAGGACAAGCTACTCAACAACGCACAAAACAACTCCTTGATATTGAGAAAGACTCACATGCATGTGAAGTCACATCCATAGAAGCTCTCATAAATACAAAAGAGTTCACTGTCCCTACAGTCGAGACAAAAGATACAGACGACTGCTATATGGTTGCAGCAGAGGAACAACAAGCAACTCCACCATCTACATTTGGGTTAGCAAAAATGGCACCACATGTACCCTTTGCAGTTCTAAAGAAAATGTATAGTGATACCTCACCAAACGAAATGACTCCAACAACAATCAAAGACCTCAAGCAAGCATTTGAGGAATATGAAGTTTAGATTCTCTCTGTCCAACCACATCAGCACGGTGAAAGAATCCCTTTTTCACCCTCAAGAGACACAACACTGTACAGACTGCGCCAGCTTGATCAAGAAATCTATGGAACGTACTCATGGATCAGGACTGCCTTCCATAATCTCCTTGAACCCTTGAAGCCAATCGTAGCAAACCTAGCAGCAGAAAAGGAGATCAAAAAATCAACCTTTGACAATTTTGGTGCAACGCTAAGAAATCTAGGAGCCAGAGTCATTGATCAGATGAAGCAAAACAAATCAGGGAATCTTCATAATCAAAGAATCCACACCTTCAACTTCATCAAGTTCAAAGGGCAACAAACCTCTGAATTACGCAAGCTCCATGATACTATGAAAACCACCATGCAGCAGATTGATGAGCATATGCGAATCAATGATATCAAGTTTGGTCTCCTTGAAACCAAACTACAAGTAGTTCAGAGAAAGATCTTCTCTGAACTCAAGTTAGTATGCACTGCTTTTAAAACAATAACCTCCACCCTAAATTCTAACAAAAAAGGGGAGAAACTATCTGAAGCAGAGCAGCAAAGGTCTAAGCCTGCAGATGAGCAGCAAAGGACTCTGGGGGAGAAATCTTCTGCAGCAAAGAGGAAAAGTTCCTATGTATCTGAGCAAGGAAAGGAGCCTAAGAGATCTAAGCATCATCAGGAACTAGATAGTGGGGAACACTAGTGGCAGTGTCATTCCAGGAACAGTGCGTTGTCTGCTTAGGTTCATTCCTTGAGCCTTTAAAAGAGAACCGGTGAGCCTTATTGCGTAGTGCTGTTGAATAATAATTGAAAGGAAAAGAGTGCAAAGCAATCTAGACATTCAGGGATTACTCAAGAAAGTAAAATCGTGAAGATACAATCGAAAGTGTCACTAGTCTGTTGAAGAGAAAGTCTTGTAGCAGAGTCCAGAGTTTGGATTTGTGCAAATAATCTAGGTTCTTTATCTTTTGTACAAGTTAGAAAACTTGTAAAAAGGAAGTTCTTGTAAGCTCAAACAAGAAGATAGTGATACTCACCTCTTGGTTTTACTACATTGGTCACCAATGGAATACTCGACTAAGCTCTCGATTATCATTTGATATCGAGTATCTGAACTAGTATAAATACTGTATTTATTTATTGCTTTTACTACATTGATATTTAGAATTGCTTCTAAGAAATCATCATAGCCAAAGAGAGATAAAACTCAAAGAGTTAAAAATCTAAACTGTAGACTACTAATTCTCATCTGTAGGCTACCTGAGTAGTCTGCATAGAACAACAGTCTACATAGAATCAGTATTCCGCAGAAAAAGATTATTAAAATCTTATACAACCTATTCACACACCCCCTCTATAGGTTGAAACTCTAACCTTACACAGTTTTTGTGGAAATCCAACAGATGGTGGATCTGCCCTTGTTTGCACCATACCAAATGAGAAAGGGGGTAAAAACATGATATTTAGTGGACTTTGGCCCTCCTGGCGATGGGGAGTGTCACCTATCCATTTCAGATTTATTTCTTCAAGATTAACTTCCATGGAAGCTTGATCTGCTGTAGTCTCTGTTATATGTACGAAATTCTCCTCCACTATGACTATTTCTTCTGTCTATGTGGGAGTGAGATCAAGCATAGTTACTTGTGTGAATTCTACTGGATTTGTGAGCTGCATTGGGTTAGCCTTTTCTGCATCTTTAGTTGGTGATACTCAACTGCATACTTAGTTGGTGATGTCTCAGCTGCTCCTAATTTTGTCTACACTGTAGGTTCTTCAGTCGGAAGGTCGGTTGTAGGTGATCTTGCTGCTTGATCCTTAGCTGTATGTGATTTTGTTTCTTGACCCTCAGTTGTAGGTGATACAGTTGCTTATTAAGATGACTCTGTTGCTGGTTCTACAAAGTACTCTGCTTCAGGTTCGTTTGCAGCATACTCTGCTTCTGGTTCTTCTACAGCAGACTATTCTTCAGCTGATTTCTCATGAATTTCTTCTTCAGACACTTGATCAATGATATCATCATCATTATGAGTTTCAGGATGTGATAAATCATCATCACCATCATCGTCTGATGGCTGTGTTCTCCTAATGGTTGGTCTGGAGAGATAGTAATAGATTTCTAGTGTTGTAGCCCTGACATGTTTGTCTACCAATCTATTAAGCTCAATCTCCACTTCAGGAGAATGCACAAATTCGATGTGCAGTAATTGTGCTTGTCTGTGCCTCCTTGTCTTCAGTGTTGAGACTTCAAGTACTCAACTGAATAAGATGTATGGTTCAGTTAGTCTTTTCTCCTTAGTTGCTTCCATCTTTTGAAACTGAACTAGTTGGTGGATTTCTTCTTCTATCATTCCATCAACTACTCCAATTTCTGTTTTCGATCCATCTGGATTTATCTTGTATCGTGTTGTGGGTCCAGATGGGATTAACTTTAGCTTAGTAGTTCCTGATGTCCTTTTGGTTGGAAGCTTGTACTCCCTGACGAATTCTTGAATCATTTATTCTTTCTATAGCCTGCCTAGTACTTCTTCTTTCTGTGACTTGCCCAGTATCTCATTGGTTTTAGTTCTGTGTTCTTGAATCCTTTCTTGTATAACTTCAACCGTCTGTAGAGTTTTAACAGTCTCCATCTTTTCTGGAGACTGAGTGACTTCGATGATCTTCTTCATTCACAAATAGATCCATTCCTCTGTTGCAGTGGAGGGATGATCTTCTACATTCACAAACAGATCCATTCCAATACTGGAAATTAGAATGATCATTGTTGTGAAGGGTTCAGTTGCAACAGACCTAATTGCCACTATTCATGCAGTAGAGGTGTCTTGAGGTGGCCCAGTCTGTATTATTCTGAGTTTGGCTTCAATGGCCTCTATTTCCCTTCTTGTATATCCTTGCACACTAAGTTCTTGTCTGTGTTGAGCTCGTGGTCCTTCCTTGATCTCCTCATAACTCCTTTGGGCTTCTAAAATAAGATTTTGATGATTTTCGTTGGTTTCAGCCTTCAAATATTGGCATCATGAAGTACAACCAACTCCAGTTCCTTAGGTGGTAGAGCTCTTGAAGACGACCCTTGACAATTTATCTAGTCTGCTTTATAGATTATGCTTCTATCTCCATCCCAGTTGGCTCTACAGCCGGGTGATCTGATATGGTTTTCTCGTCTAAGGTCTGTAAGACGAGTCTTCTTCTGGTCTCCTTAGTATGCCTTGTTTTTATTGGTTGGTCCTTTCTTATTTTTTTCTTCTTGGCTATCACCTTCTTCTTTTCAAGGTGGTCTATAGCTTTTGCTGTCGTCTGCAGTGCTGCTGATTTCTTGGACAATCCTATAGACTGTTTAGTTATTTTCCTCACGTCGATCTATTTGGCCATGGTCCATGGCCTTCTTGCCTTCTCAGATAACTTCAGCTTCTCCTTTAGGATGATGCTGATGACTCTTCCAAACAGAGACTGTTTTGCTGCCATAGCCTTTGCGAGCTGATACATAAGCAATTTTGTCCAGTTGAGTTTATGCTATGTAAAGATTGCACACATAATCTCCTTTTGATCAGATGTGATCTCCTTGGAGAATTCTCTGGACTACATTACTTTCATTACAACTTCCGCGAGCAGCTTGTGCTCTTTGAACAGATACTTCTTCATTGTTCTGATGCCTTCTTTTTGTCTTTATTCACTCAGCATGGCATGTCTTCCATCTGCTACCACCGAAGAAGGAATGGTCCTTGGTCCATCATTTGAGACTTTGAAGTACTGCCCAAAGTCATCTTGACCTATGCAGATCCCAATTTTCTTTGTTGTTGAAAAATACATGATTAGTTTATGGTCGTATGTAACTTTTTGCTTCTCGATGAAGTTCAGTACTTCTTCATCGTAGATTCTGCTGGTTCTTTCACAGAATAATTTGAGCCCTTCAAATTGAATTAGCTCGGCTATTTCCTTCACTTCGTCCGATTAATTTCTAAGATCTCAAATTCGAGCACCACTCCTCTCTACAACTTCGTTTTCTTCGTTGGGCCCCGTTGCTAATAAGATTTGAGGCTCTTTTGAGGGGTGTTGGACTGAGTGTTGGCAATTTGGTGAGACTTAAAGTGATTTTCGAATTTGTAAGATTGAATTGAAAAATGTTTTTGCAGTGAATCAAAATGAATTAAAAACCTAGGGTTTTGCAGTAGAGGGTTATAGAGAGAGAGTAAAGAGAGTAAGAGAATTGAGAGAGTAAAGGTGTTTTGAGCAAAAAAAATTCAGAATTTATACCCTTCGAAAAATATTATCGTTATCAGCTTTAATTAACCGTTACGTAGATTCAGTCATTGATTTAACTGTTGCTTGATTTTAGGCAATCTGTTTTTAAAACGTTTTTTCTTTCCAAAAATAAAGATGCAGTAGAGCAGTAGTATCTCTAGTATGTATTCCTTATGTGTATCAAACAGTAGAGTAAAATAATGCTACTATGCATCCCATAAAATAATGCTAGTCTACATTCTACATATGCAGTAGAGAAGTAGAGCATTTTAGCTAATCTATTGATTTAAATCAATTATACTCAGTTCACCATGAAACTGAATAAATTTGCTCTAATGGAGAGGCTTTGTAAAAAAAATGTCTATAATTTGCTTTTCTGTTGGAATATATTTCAATTTAATGTGATCTTTTTGCACATGATCTCTGATAAAATGATATCTGACATCAATGTGCTTGGTTCTTGTATGAAAAATTGGATTTTCTGAAATTGCCATTGTAGACGTGTTGTCCTAAAATATTGAAGTTTCATTAAATGCCATACCGTAGTCTGCAAGTTGTGACCTCATCCTGATAGGAATGCGCAATCCCTCCAATTGTATAGAAATTGATGGAACATAACTGAGATGTATTAGCCGTAATATAGTTAGAATTATTAGGCTAGAAAGCAAGTAGATAGTTGTAGTCTAGGATGGATGCTAAGGAGCAGACAACTACAAATGATGGACTTTGTGTGAGCCACCATATGTAAACTACTACAGAGGTTTTTGAATAAGCAGCTAGGTATTAATGAGCATCAAAAGACCTTCAAATATTTCAGGATCTGGGATTGAGCTTGCAGACGAGGACCAACATAGCAAAGCATAATGTGCATCAAATCTGAGTGCAAACTAAGGTTGCAACAGGGATTTGATGAAAACTAGGGTTTCAGGATGCATACTAGGTCTTACAATACTGGATGTAGACTGGAGTGCAGCAGAGATGGTTGCTAGGGTGGGGTCAAAGGTCTAAAATCATTCGAACTAAGATTTGAGGTACAGATAGCAACAGCACGAGATTCTGAAGTAAGTGGACTGTCAACATCAATTGGGGACACGCGTGACAAGATGTTACATCAGAAACAGTACCATGTTTGCTGGGTTCATTCCTTGAGCCTATAAAAGGGAATCGCTGAGGCTGATTGAAGTAGTGCTGTTGAATGATATTGAAAGGCAAACGTGCAAACAATCAAAAATTAAAATATTACTCAAGAGAGCTAATTCGTGAAGTTCACAGTGAAAGGAGTGTCACTAGTCTACAGAAGAACACAACTTACAGCAGAGTCTAGTAAATTGGATCTATACAAAGGATCTGAGCCCTTCATCTTTTGTACAAGTTAGATAGCTTGTAAAAAATGTTTCTACAGGTTAATAACATGGGAGGAGTTACAGCAGGAATTTAACATTAATAGTATCGTCATACTAATAACAATTAAGCAAACAGGATTGTCGCTGCAGACGACCCAGGATGGTTAATAATAACCAAACACGGCCACCAAGTATATTTCAACTGATGCCGCTGCGTGCACGTGAAGGGAATTTCTATCCCTCCCTAGCTAGTCAGGACTCGTAACTCTCTCAGTTATTATCATTTACAGGAATATCCTTATTGTTCAGATTTTCACGATTTTCAGGCAGGTAGCATGAAATTATACATATTAATTCCATGTATAACAGGATTCAAGATTTTCAGGCATATAACATAAAATTAATCATATTAATCCATGTATAGCAGGTGACCAGCATGGTGTTCATAATTCAAGATTTCAGATATATAATATGAAATTAATCATATTAGTCCATGTATAGCATGTGACCATCATGGTGTTTCATAAATTTATATAACGCTATATTTTATAACGTTCTTAATAATTTTCAAAAATAATAATTCGTTACAGAAATAACATCAACAAGCAGAGGATATCACACATCAAGAGCAAGCAATATTCAGGAGATCGTTACTTAAATTCTATAATATTCTACAGGTTGCATCGTTACCCTTCTCGCAAACAAATCAAGTCAATCAAATAATCACACTTTTATTCTTTTTATTTATCATGCGAGTACGTGATCACACAATCATATAAATAAAATCACGCACATATAATTTAGGGTAACGATGAGTGTTACCTCGTCATTTATAAAATTCAGAAAATCCTTAAGATAATCCCAGGCCTAATCTTGCTTCTCAGTATTTGTCGCACCTACAATAATATCGCAAAATATAAATATTATTGCACGATATTTTAGAATAATATTCATAGATTTCCGTATAATTAAATAAACCTCATAACGCGTTATAATACACATTATATTAAATTGTTTTATTACGCAAAAAGGAAATACGATAAATTGTTATAATAAATCTTTTTATTACATAAAACGGAATATACCCAAGGGAATATTCCCCTTCCTTCCTTCACACTGCCCGCAGACAGGAGCCGGCGAGGGTTTGGTCGGAACGGCGCGTCGACGAAGGCCACTCCGGCGTCAGGATAAACTGACCAAGGTGAGACTCGTGAGGATTGGGGTTGCGGTGACACGGTGAGGCCGGATCCGAGGTTACGGGCTCGGTGTCGAGCCTCTCGCGGCAGTGCTGGCTCGGGTTTTCACGCGGTGTTACGGCTGCGACGGCGTCGGCGTCGGCGTCGGGTTTCAGCTTCGAGATGGTTCTCTGGCGAGACGTTCGTCGTCGTCGAAGGATGGTCTAGCTTCGCTTCGATGAGTTCGGACGAGAACGGTGTCGATCGTCTCCGATTGCAGCGATGGCTTCGGGGAAGATCCTGTTGGGCGACGACGGCGGACAGGGAGGGTGGCGATGGGTTTCAGGCGACTTCGGGGTCGACGGCGTCAGGTTTTCAGGCGAGTTTCAAGCTTCTTCGGGTTCCGACGACATCAGGTTCGGCTCTGGTTAGTTCGGGTTCGGTTCGGGAACCGGTAACGCAGGATATAGTACGAGAAATAAAATAAAATATAAAGAAAATGAAATCAAAGCGAGAGAAGAATCCATACCCTATTCTCCGTCTCTGTTCTACTCGTCGCACTCAAATTATTGTCCAGGATGTTAGCTTAGTTTGTGCAGTTTACGTCTTTTGAATGTTTTGATAACAACAGTTAGGTGAGAAAGCACGTAAAGCACGTAATGAGCAGGTGATTGAGATTTTTCCGGAGACAGTTGAGATATTCACGCGATCCTCAACCATTCAAATCGTCTAAATATATTCAACATATTAATATTATTATTATTATTTTTCTTCCAGGATATTACATATCTCCCTCCTTTTAAGAAGTTTCGTCCTCGAAACTTGGTTAAAACAAAGAACAAGAACTTACTTGGGAATAAGTAGGGATATCGTTTTCTCATATCCTCCTCAAGCTCCCAGGTTGCTTCTCGTGCGGTATGGTTAGTCCACCGTACCTTGACCAGTGGCACTTCCCTTCGTTTGAGTATTTTAACCATGTGGTCTATTATCTCTTCCGGCTTTTCCTCATAGCATAGATCCTCACTGAGTACGACTTGTTCATGTTTAATTACATGCCTAGGATCAGGTTCATATTTTCTTACCATAGAAACATGAAAGACATCATGAATGCCAACTAACCCTACCGGCAACGCCAACCGATAGGCCACTTCACCGATCCTTTCAAGGACCTCAAACGGACCTATGTAACGAGGAATGAGTTTTCCTTTCTTCCCATACCTCATAACACCCTTAGTAGGTGAAACCTTCAAGAAAACATGATCGCCAACTGAAAACTCTAGTGGTCTTCTTCTCACGTCTGCATGGCTCTTTTGACGATCTTGAGCTGTCTTCATCTGGGATTGAATAAGCTTGACCTTGTCTGCGGTTTCCTATGCTAACTCTGGTCCCACAATTAGAGTGTCTTCAATATCATTCCAGCACACAGGGGATCGACATTTTCTTCCATACAAGGCCTCGAATGGTGCCATGCCGATGCTTGCGTGGTAGCTATTGTTATAAGCAAATTCCACCAATGGCAGGTGATGATCCCATGAACCCCTGAAGTCAAGGACACACATCCTTAACATATATTCAAGAGTTTGTATCGTACGCTCTGTCTGACCATCAGAAGCAGGATGAAAAGCCGTGCTGAAATTCAATCTAGTCCCAAAAGTCTTTTGTAAACCTTGCCAGAACCGTGCTTGAAACCTAGTATCCCTATCAGATACCATTGAACTCGGAGCACCATGTAGTCTTACGATCTCCCTAACATACATATCTGCTAGACGATCTACATTCCAAGAAGTCTTCATGGGAAGAAAGTGAGCATGCTTCGTTAGTTTATCTACTATCACCCATATTGAGTTCATACCATGAATTGTAGGTGGTAGTCCTACAATAAAGTCCATGGAAATTGAATCCCATTTCTATACCGGTATCTCCAAGGGCTGTAGTAACCCTCCTGGTCTCTGGTGCTCGATCTTCACCTGTTGACAGGTAATACACTTGGCTACGAACTCAGCAACCTCACATTTCATGTTACTCCACCAAAAGCGTTGGCGAAGATCTTGGTAGAGTTTATTGCCTCCAGGATGTGCAGAATACGGTGTCTGGTGTGCTTCTTCAAGGATTTTCCGCTTAAGTTCCTCATTATTCGGAACACACAATCTTCCCTGGAATCTCAAAGATCCATCTTCATGGACAATGAATCCAGGTGCCTTTCCATCTTGAATTCCTTGTCTGATTCGTTGTATCTGCTCATCACCCCCTTGAGCTTGCAAGATCTCTTCATGCAAGGTAGACTGGACTTGCATGTACCCTAGAAAACCTATAGGAGGCTCGGAGACCATCGTAATGTTCAACTTACCGAAGTCTTCTAATAGCTTGTCTTGTGTAATCATCAACTCGTTAAGACTCCCATCTGTCCTTCTGGACTTATGGCTCAAAGCATCAGCTACAACATTAGCCTTGCCCGGATGCTACTGAATATCCAGGTCATAATCCTTCAATAACTCAAGCCATCTATGTTGCCTCATGTTCAATTCCTTTTGAGTGAAGATATACTTCAAACTCTTGTGATCCGTATAGATCCGACATGAAACACCATAAAGATAGTGCCTCCAAATCTTTAAGGCAAAAACTACCGCTGCTAGTTCCAAATCATGCGTGGGATAATTAATCTCATATGGCTTCAACTGTCTCGATGCATATGCTATCACCTTGTCATGCTGCATCAATACGTACCCCAAGCCCTGCTTGGAAGCATCACTATAAATACAAAACCCCTCCACTCCTGAAGGTAAAACCAGGATAGGAGCCGAGGTAAGTCTGTCCTTTAATTCCTGAAAAGCTTTCTCGTATTTCTCCATCCAATCAAACTTCGTTGATTTCCTTGTAAGTTTGGATAGAGGTATTGCGATCTTAGAGAAACCTTCTACGAACCTTCGATAATATCCAGCTAGTCCCAAGAAACTTCTAACTTCCGTCACATTTGACAGTCTAGACCATTCAGTAACTGCTTCTATCTTCTTAGGATCTACTTTAACGCCTTCTCCAGAAATCACATGTCCTAAGAAAGCTACCTCTGTCAACCAAAATTCACATTTCTTGAACTTAGCGTACAACTCATTTTCTAACGTCTTCAAGGTAGTCCGTAGGTGCTCTTCGTGCTCTCGGTGATCACGAGAGTAAACAAGAATGTCGTCGAAGAATACTACGACAAAATGGTCCAGATATGGCTTGAAGACTATGTTCATCAAGTCCATGAAAACCGCAGGTGCATTCGTGAGACCAAACGACATGACCACAAATTCATAGTGACCATAGCGAGTCCTGAATGTAGTCTTCGAAATGTCCTCTGCCTTAATACGTAACTGGTGATACCCCGATCGAAGATCTATCTTCGAATACACACTAGCTCCCTGAAGTTGGTCAAATAGATCATCGATTCGAGGTAAGGGGTAACGGTTCTTGATGGTGATCTTGTTGAGCTCCCGGTAGTCAATACATAGTCTCATGCTCCCATCTTTCTTCTTCATGAACAGGACAGGTGCCCCCCATGGGGAAACACTAGGTCGTATATAACCTTTTTCTAATAATTCCTCAAGGTGAGTCTTCAACTCCTTGAGCTCAGCTCAGATCGGTGCAGCTCCAGGTACCAGTTCAATGCTGAAGTCCAGCTCATGAGTTGGCGGTAGTCCCGGTAGTTCATCTGGAAACACGTCAGGATAGTCTCGTACCACGGGTATATCATCGACACTCAGTTCATGTTACGTCGTTGACTCGAGACTGCATAAAAAGCCTTGACATCCTTTCTTGAGAAGCTTGCTCGCCATTATAGCAGACACTAGCTGTAAGTCAGGTCTTGATCAATCGCCATGGAAGAGTAGTCTCCCACCTTTTGGACTCTGTAGTTTTATTGTTTTCTTCTTATAGTCCATAACTGCCTTATATCTTTCAAGCCAATTCATTCCGAGGACTATCTCAAAATCATACAGGTCTAAGACAATCAAATCTACAGGAAGTTCTTCCTCTCCTATCACTACTGATACTCAAGGAACAACTAGTTTACAAATCACTATTTCTCCTGTGGGTAACCCCACTTGTATTTGCTCTAGCATTGGTTGGGTTTTCATTTCATTCTTTACTACATACGATTTTGCAATAAAAGAATGAGTTCCTCCAGAATCAAACATAGCATTTGCAAGTCGAGATAAAAGCATAATGTTATCGGTTACGACTACTCCTCCATCTGGGGTTCCTGGGGGATTCATCATGTAGACTCGTCCCGCCGGCTGTTTTCCTCTGGCATCCTGATTAATAGACGGGTTTGAAGATTGGGCCGCAATTTGACCCGAGGCCGAAGGCCTCCCAGTGTTGTAGCTACGTTTTTTATCCTTCTTTGGGTAGTCATATACCCTATGTCCTAGTTCACCACACCGGAAACATGCTCCAGAAGCAATCCTGCAATCCCTAGCGTAATGTCCCAACTTTCCACAGTTTTGACACTTTACAGTGCTTGTGGTCCTGTTTTGGCTACCACCTCCAGTATTCTGACTCATACCCTATGACATTTGTTGGCTACGGGGTGCCTTAGAGAACCTCCGAGTATCGTTGCTCTGTTGTGAGGGTGCTCCCCTCCTCTGGCTAGAGGTATTACCAGCAACCTCCAAGTTTGATCCACCTGCCTGTGTGTTCCATTCGGTTTTCCTCTTCTTGAATCCTTGCCCCTGATTATCATCTCGATCACGGATGGCATGTTCTAGTTTCACTGCTCAGTCGTACATCCTTTGATAGGTCGCAAAGGTTTGAAGAGCCAAGCCAATCCGCAATCTATAGTTCAGACCACCAAGAAATTGTCTTTGTTTCTCCGTATCCTGTGCATAGAATGACGGCTGGAATCATAGCAGATTTGTGAACTTCGTAGCGTATTCTGACACGGACATAGCTCCTTGCTTCAGGTTGAGGAATTCATTCCTCTTTTCAGCCTGCAGGGACTCAGGATAGAATCTTGCTCTAATGGCGGCTTTGAAGTCCAACCATCCAAACCCTTCCTCTTCTATTCTTTCATCAGCAGTACTCCACCAGGCATCAGCTTTGCCTTCAAGATAGTATGAAGCAAAGATGATCCTTAAATGATTCGGGCACTGTACTGCATCAAGTAACTTCTCAAAAATTCTGAGCCAGTCTTTTAGAGTTGTCGGGTCGCCTTCACCGCTGAAGCGCTTAGGGCGATAGGCATTAACAACAGGCAGTCCTCTGTTGCGGTTTACGTCTTTTGAATGTTTTGATAACAACAGGCAGGTGAGAAAGCACGTACTGAGCAGGTGGTTGAGATTTTTTCGGAGACAGTTGAGATATTCACGCGATCCTCAACCATTCAAATCGTCTAAATATATTCAACATATTAATATTATTATTATTATTATTTCTTCCAGGATATTACAGTAGTGGGAAAAGATATAACTGCTGCTATCCTTTAATATTTTGAAAATGAAAAACTCCTAAACAGCTTTACTGTACTGTGATTAGTCTAGTTGTAAAACACCCTCAGTTCTTTGCAGTTACTGAATTTAGACCAATATCATGTCGTAACGTTCTTTACAAGATAATTTCTAAAATTATGGCTAACAAAATTCAGGAGGTCCTTCGTAGTCTTATATCTCAATCTCAGAGTGTCTTTATATCTGGTAGATACATGGCCAATAAATATACTTCTTATTTAAGAATTGATGCTTGGCTATAAGAGAAAGAGTATATCTCCCTATTGTATCTTGAAGATCGATCTTAAGAAGGCCTATGATTCCATTTCATGGAGGATCACACCTTATATGTTGGCTGGACTTGCTTTTCCAGCTAAGTTTTCCTCTTTGGTGCTTACTTGTCTTGCTTCACCCTGGTTTTTATTTCCATGGATCGTGAATTACATGGTTTCTTTGAGGAAAAAAGGGGATTGAGACAGGGAGATCCTCTTGTTGGAATAAATCCCATAAAACTATAACCTTCATATCGAATTATTTAGAACAAATCATAAACGAAAGCGTACCTGAATCCATAAGATCAAATCTTTGATCCGGGTTAAAGATCTCAACCAAATATATGTTTGACATCATAGAAACACTACAAAACAAACTCCCATTAAAATCCATAATCCTCAACTGATTTGACGCACATATGAGCAACATGCTCATGAAATTCATGAATCTCTTAGTGAGCTGATCCGCAACCATGGAGTTAGTGTTGATGTGCTCTATGGACAATTGTTCTTTCTGTACTTTTTCTTTCACAGCTCGAAATTTGACATCCATATGCTTTGCCTTGGTCAAACTGCTGTTTTTTTTAGCATAAAGGACTGCTGACCTGTTGTCACACAATAGCTTGAGTAGCCTTTTAATGCTATCCACTATGCGCAGTTGAGTAACAAAATTTCATAGGCATAGTCCTTGATTGGATGCCTCGTAACATGCTATAAATTTTGCTTTCATGGTGGAAGTAACTGTAAGAGGTTGCTTGATGCTTCTCCAAGAGATAGCTCTTCCAGCAAGCATGTAGATGTAGCCTAATGTAGATTTCAGACTATCCTGACACCCAACAAAATCGGAGTCGATATACCCAATGATCTCAAGCTGATCCGACCACCGATATGTGAGCATGCATTCTTTTGTTCTTTGTAAGTATCGCATGACTCTTTTGGTTGCTTTCCAATGGTCTATTCCCGGATTGCTGAGATATCTCCCTGGTATCCCAACTATGTATGCTAGATCAGGTCGTGTGCAAACCTGAGCATACATTAGACTCCCCACAGCTGAAGCAAAAGGTGTCTTCTCCATTTCCTGGATTTCAAAACCATTCTTTGGGCACTGATTGAGACTAAATTTGTCTCCCTTAGCAATAGGGGTGTCACCTGGTTTACAGTCCTGTACGTCATATCTCTTAAGAACTTTATCAATATAGCCATTTTGTGAGAGTTCGAGAACACTTTTGAGGCAATCTCGATGTATCTGAATTCCTAATACAAAAGTGACATCACCAAGATCTTTCATTTCAAATTTCTTTGAAAGAAATCTCTTAGTTTGTTGCTGACAAGCAGTATGTCATCGATATATAAAACCAGAAAAATAGGCTTACTCACACTGAACTTGTGGTATATACAATCATCAGTTATATTTGGTTAAAAACCAAAGGATGTAATGACATTATAAAATTTGTGATACCACTGATGAGAAGCTTGCTTGAGCCCTGGATTTCTTTAATTCGCAGACCATTTTCTTTGGATCTCCCGAAACAAAGTTTTCTGGTTGCTGCATATAAATTGTTTCTTTAATGTCACCATTAAGAAACGTTGTTTTAACATCCATCTGATGAAGCTCAAGATCAAAATGTGTCACTAGGGCCATTATTATCTTGAAAGAGTCTTTCGATGAAACCAGAGAAAAAATCTCTTTAAAGTCAATGCATTCCTTTTGAGTACAACCCTTAGCGACAAGACGAGCTTTAAATCTTGTGAGTTCTAAATCTGAATCCTTCTTGGTTTTAAGTATCCATTTGCAACCAATGGGTTTGATACCTTCGGGCAATGGGACAAGCTCCCAAACGTCATTTTCACTCATGGACTTAATTTCATCGTTCATGGCATCAATCCACTTTTGAGATTTAGAACTGTCCATAGCCTGGCGGAAGTTGATTGAATCATCTTCCACAAGTCCAAAATATGTTTCTTGTTCGTGGAGAAAGACAATAATATCTTCCACCATTTCCAAGTTTACCTCATGTTCTTGGAAAAATACAATATAGTCATCCGAAATCGCACTTCTCCTTTCTCTAGTGGATCTCCTTAATGACACTTCATATTATTGAGATGGTTGTGTTTGATCCTCATTAACAATATCAAGAATTTGATTAGGGAGATTATCAAGATTGTGAGCATGTTCTTTCTTAAAGATAAAATCTCTAACTTTATCTCCTCACCCCTCCAAACTCAACATCCTCAAAGAACCGGGCATTACCCGTCTCAAAAATAGTTCTTGAAGTGGGATCATAGAACCTATACCCCCTTGACCTTTCAGAGTATCCAATAAAATAGCTACTAATTGTTTTAGAGTCCAGTTTCTTTTCATTTTTCCTATAAGGCTTTGCCTCAGCTGGACAACCTCAAATATGCAAGTGCTTGTTGACTAGGACTTCTCATGGATTAGATATAGATACCCACAACGAGAGTAATTATCTATGAATATGATAAAGTATTGTTGACTATTTCTACAAGGTGTAGGAAATGGCCCACAAATATCCGTATGTATCAATTCTAATACACATGAAGCTCTCTCGGCACCTAATCTAGTCTTGTTGGTCTGTTTACCCTTGATACACTCAATGCATATATCCGAATTTGAGGAATCAAGAGAATCAAGAATTCCATCTGACATGAGTTTCTGAATTCTTTATTTGGATATATGACCCAAACGCTTATGCTAGAGTGATAAGGAATTCTCATTTGGTTAATTTTCTTTTAGTACCACAGGAACTTACATGCAAGATTTCATTATGTGAGGCAATTATATCAAGCAAATATTGGTTATCATATCCGAATAAAAAAAAACCAGAAGCAATAAGATTTGAACCTTGAAAAAAACTAAATTTATTGTTTCCAAATGAACAAGAGTAACCGAAATTATCCAATGCGAAAACTGAAATTAAATTCTATCTAAATGACGGTATGATAAATATGTCTTTCAAATCCAAATAAAATCCAATCTTTAATAATAACCTAATCTCTCCAATGGCCTCAACCTCAACCTGCTTGCCATTACCCACATAGATGTATCTTTCACAATCACTCTATTTTCGATAGCTCATGCAACCCTACATAGACACACTTATATGAGTAGTAACACCAGAATCTACCCACCAACTGTTTTTGAGTATCGAAATTAAATTAATCTCAGAACAAACAAAAGCAAGAGACATACCCTTTTTCGCACGCCAAGCGTGTTACTTGGTGCAGTCTCTCTTCTTGTGAGTAGTCCCCTTACAAAAGAAGCAATCAGATTCCATAGTTTCAACTTTATTTCCCTTATTTTGCTTCTTCTATGATCTTGAGACCGTAGCTTCCTTATTTTTTCTTTTCTTGTTGTCGTTAGAAGCCGATGCCAAATGAGCACTTTCTCTCTTATCTTGCTTTATTCTCTCTTCCTCTTGCATACAATGTGAAATGAGCTCATTAAGAGTCCATTTCTCCTTTATACAGTTGTAACTGACTTTAAATTGATTGAATTGTGCAGGAAGAGAGATCAAAACTAAGTACACAAGCAGTTCCTTAGGTAATATCAGCTTGAGTGTTTTTAGTTTTGAAGTAGCATGAGACATTTCCAAAATGTACTCCCTTATATTCCCTTTGTTTGTATACCTCATGAAAACAAGATTACTCAAAAGAGTACTAGTTTCAGCCTTTTCGGTTTTGGTTTTTTTTTTTTCGCAAAACGTATCTCAAGTTCGACAAGAAACGATTTAGCATTAGCCTCTTCAGACATAGTTCCTCTGAATGACTCTGGAATTACACGTTTCATCATCCGAAGATGTATCCTTAAGAGAAGCAGGTTGCTCAATCCGAAGTGCAAGGTCTAGATCCATGCAACCGAATATTATCATCACGTTCTCTTTCCATTCCTTAAAGTTTGTGCCGTTAGGCACAGAGATACTGTTAATGTTTGTAGATATTATAGCAGTAGAAGTATTAACTAAAAAAAAAGATAATATCAAACAACAAGCTTATAATTATTACTTACACATAACTTTAATTTTCAGATTCAAATAATGATAAATCCCCATCATAAATTACCTAACATAATATTGATTTTAGTCTTTGGACAGAAAATCAATTTGTAAGTGATACTCTTGCTGTAGTAATCAAATATTGATAATAAAATTTTGTCAAACATTAAGACATTGTTTGGACCGACATAACATATACACGGAAAACCTAACAATTGTCACATATTTATTACCACAAGCATGTTTTAATTCCGCCCAAATAACAACCTTCCTTTGGGCCGGTTGCTAAACGCATCGAATTCAAACACACACAAAATATTTTAATATTCTAGATTATTCAATTTATACAAAAGAGATTACTTTGCCAACATATTATTTCAATTAAATAATGTAGAATATTATACATAAAAAAATTATATATAATATTATTGTCAAGTATTGAATCTGACATATATATATATAATTTAAATGTTTAAATGGAAATAAAACTGAATCCATAATTTTATTTGTATACCATTTAAATATTTAAATAGAAACAAATCTGAATCGAATCTAAATCGAATCTGAATTTTATCTCAAGTTCCATATCTTATCTTAAAATCTTTTGTTAGCCCATCTACTCATGGTAACATAGGAATATAATGAAATGAAAGAATTGCAAAGAAATTGCAATTCTTTCATTTCATTAGATTCCGAGTTCTCAATCTGATCGTGAAAGTCTAATGTTCAAATTTTGAACCTGAATACCTGATAGGCCCTTTTAATAATGGTAAGTAACCGATGCGACCATCTAGGAAAGTTAGCACCAAATCCCAATATATGAAAAACAAACCCAATATCAAATATATGATACTGCATAATTCGCACTAGATCATATCAAACCAAAAGGAACTTGGACCCACTGATTCTCCACTAATTCTCCCTAGAAATTCCATCGCGAGAATTGGACAATTACTTCAGCGATTTATCGAATACAAATATACAATCAGATGAAGTCCACGAAGTCGAGAATTCTAGATATTTTATATGCTTTCAAAAAAACAATATTTTTTCAAATAACTCAATATGAAGGATACTCTTATATCAATTGTTGAAATAAACCCCATAAAACTCTAACATTCATATCGAATTATTTAGAACAAATCATAAGTGGAAACGTACCTGTATCCATAAGAGCAAATGTTTGATCCGGGTTGAAGATCTCCTAGGATTAGGGTATCTTCCACTTGATACACAGGCTATGGTTTCTCTCTGTTGCGATGGGAGGCGAGAAAGATGTAACGCATGTTCAACCGGAAAGCATAATCTTTCTATATATAGTAGTTTTTAACCCTAATCAGCTCATCATCAATTAACATCAAGCCCGTAGGTATCTACATAATTAGATCCTATACTTTATAAGACTATATATTAGCCCACTTAATATTAATATCCGTAGGACCACCAATATTTTGGCCAAACCGTAAGATAGAACATAACATATAATTAATCCGTATAATTAAATTGTTCATGTATATATAATATGAGTCTATTAATCCAACTCCTTTCTCTCCCTATATATTTAATATCTGCATTGAATATCTTGCTGGAGGCTTGGTGAGTATGGCATCCCAAAGCTTATTTTGGTTCCGTCGTAAATGCAAATTTGAATAGATTGTGCAAGTTAGCTTCGCAGATGACCTTATGATTCTATGCAAAGCACACTCCCTTGTTTGCAATTGATAAAGCAACAGTTTCTGCACTTCTCCCAGGTCTCTGGGTTGACTGTCAATCAAATGAAAAGCTCTATTCTTCTTGGAGGTATTTCTGAAAATATGAAGCAGCACTTTTCAGATTTGATGCAATTCCCTGTTTGTGTATTACCTATGCAAAACATAGGTGTACCTATTTCTGCTCATAGGTTACACATTTTCCAGTATGGAACTCTGATTAATAAACTTGTCCCTCGTATTACAACATGAGAAGCTCAGTTATTATCATATGCAGGTCGTGCTGTTCTTATTCAATCTATACTGAGAGGTGTTCAGACTTTTTGGTGTCAGCATTTTCTATTGCCAGTAGGTGTAATTGAAAAAGTGGAACGCTTATATAGATCGTTTTTTTGAACTGCCAAAGCACATGGTGGTCGTAAAGCCTTGGTCTCGTGGAGTGACTTGTGTATTCCTAAGAGGTCTAGAGACTTAGCTTTTGTTTCCCTGCAGAAGTGGAACTATGCTTTATTATAGAGGGAAGGCAGACCGACTATGGATTCCATGGGTGCATAGTTACTATTTGAAGTATTGTCCGTTGTCTAAAGTAGTAGTGAAGTAAAGTGATACATGGGTATGGAAAATGCTTTAGAAAGTTTGAGATTGTCTTTTGCAAGCTGTTCCTGATATATTTCCCCTTGTAGCAATTGCTCAAAGAAGTGTCAGGGCTGTTTATGAGTTTTTATATCCTGCTCCCCCTCGAGTTTTTTTGTGGTCTCTGGTTTGGCATAGCAGTATTTTTCCCCGTTTCAAGTTTATCATGTGGCTGCTGTGTGGGGATAAGCTTCGTACTAAGGCGTGGATGGCTAAAATTGGTTTGATACTGGATGACCAATGCACTCTGTGTAACGGGTATAAGGAGACTCGTGATCACCTCTTTTTTCAATGCTGCTATGTGACTGAAGTACTCCAATCTGTCATGCCTGCCTGCTCTTAAACTTCCAGTTAAGATATGCATTTGTATGTCACGGATGACATGGTGTTCTAAGGTCTCTAAGGGGAAGACGACTCTTACACTGAACAGAGGGAAGATGATTCCAGCTTTTGTCTATCATATCTGGGCTGAACGAAATAGGAGGTTATACCACCAGTAATTTTTGTCTCCTTGTAAACTTGCTAGTCAGATTTTATCTTTGATGTAGCATGAACGGGTGTATATATTTTTCGCTTACTATTTGCACTTTTAGAGGTGCTATGGTGTATGAGAATATTCTAATTTGCTCTTCATGTCAATGGAAAAAGTTAACCTATTTCCCAAAAAGAAAAAAGAAAAAAAATAATATTTACATATAATATCTTTATTTTTTTAATATGTAAGATATTTTCTTATTAATCTTCTCAGCCAAATTTTCTAAAGATGTGATTATCTTCGTATCAGATAAAATTATAAATATTGACCCTCAATCTCATATATAGATACACAATATATACAATTATTGTGGTGGTTCTCGCTTTTGATGTTGTGTTGATCATCGTCAGAGATTCTTGTCTTCTCAATCATTATTTAGATCATGGATATACATTTGTACGATTTTGTGATTGTTTTCTGTACAAACTGGATCTTTATGAGATTTTTCTCTCAAGTTACAGAAGCAGCCACCTGCGCCTTAAAGTCCAATGTATTGTCCACAACCATATAACAGCTGCAGAAGAATTCTCAACCACAATTTGTGTACATAAAATGAAACACCTCAGGCTGATACATGGGAGTTAGGGCTGCATATCATAATTAGCTATTAAAATCAGCATTGTTATCAGAAATTAATGTGATGGAGAAAATATGAGGTGTCGTGCGCAACGTGGTTCATGAGAGGACAACAGAAATCTCCTGCAGATTAACAATGAACGTAAAATCCATGAAATGATCCTCATTTACTTTATTCAAAAGTTTAATGACTATGAGATTCGAGAAAATAAAGTCCTAGCTAAGGTACGATAACATTATAATCCTATCAACGAAGATATACTATAGTCCTATTTGTGGTTACGGTTCTGATCCTCATAAATTTGTGCAATATGATCTAGATCTTCTTAGGTCCCCAACTCCCCTTTCAAGGATATTCCTCCATTGTTTTATACCAATGTATACAAAGTTATAGGTCCTCCGCTAAGTAGAAAAATGCTTGGACTCTGAAAATTTGAGTTTGTCTAGATTCGCCGACCAGTCCTGCCGAAAACAAAAACCAATCTATTAATCTCTAATCAAATTTCATGAGTTATACTTATTGACTACTTATCAATAAATTTTTTTTTTTTTTTTTCAGGATTCAATTCTCTCAAAAGTTTGAATTTAGATAGATTCTCTCAAAAGTTTGAATTTAGATAGATCGAATTATGTAGCTTCAACCCTCTCGCGTAATGGTCCTTCTCTCATCTCACATAACGGAGTCAACTCTACAAAACTATGAACTAATGGTATAACTGCTGATTATTGATTTAAATAATCACAGGTTTCCTACTATTATAAAAATTCCTGGTTGCAAAGTGTAAAGGACTAGCCGAGTAACATTACCAGCATAGGCCTGAATGATCTGGCCTCTGTACTTGTTTTCTTATCAAAGTGGGGCCTCTTTTGTCAGGCCCATAATTGAGAGGATCAAGATGGAGCAAGCAGACTTAGATTTGGGCCTGGTTGATTAGGGTTACGTTTAATGGGCTTTGTTTTTATATTAGTCAGTGGTATATTGTTCCAAACCGATCCAAGTCGCGGAAAGTCCTTTTGGAGATTTTGTGAGCTATGTGGACTGGGAAAATCTTTTCCAGTTGCTTGCCTTTCCTTCTTTCCGATTAGGGTTTTAGTAGTTTATATATCCGTATAGTTATATAATGATAGAGAATAAAAGATAACCTAAAATTTGATATGATTTAAAAATTTTGTTGAAAAATATAATTTTATAAGATATATTAAGAGTTTTTCCAATTTTATACGATAATTATATTTATCAAAAATATTACTATTTGATTTCTTTAGAAATAAATCCGACCAATGATTCACTTCATAAAAACAATAGTTAAATCTAAAATATTCAAAAAAGTTACAACTCCTTACACTTTCATTTGGAATCTATATACTATATACTAAGTGAAAGTGTTTGAGAGATATTTATAGATTTAGTGTCTTAATTTTTTTAGTCAAGATTTAGTCTTTTTTTTTTTTTATCAAGTGAATAACTTATCCAAATAACTTTTTAAGGTTGGATAGTTTTACATTTAGTTATTCTCTTTAAATAAAGATCAATCACGATAATACATGCTAAAATTGGAGTAAAAATATCTATCAGATTCTTCATTTCCACAACTAAAACATTCAAAGGAATATCAGTTAAATAGTAATACTTTTTTTAAAGAGTAAAATCAATATCATATAAATTTGAAATAAATCTTAATATATTTTATAAAATACATATCTTTCAACATAATAGTTTAAAATCACATTAAATTTTAGCTTTGCTCTCAGTGTCAATCGATAAACTCATAATAATCGAATCTAATTACATTTATTATGTATATAAATGCACTTATGCATAGAATAGTAGAGTATATATAGATTGGTTCATTCAGAGAAGGTTTGGCATGACTACAAAAAATAGTGCAATCCAGAAGCAGTAAAAAAAAATCATAAAATCAAAATTACTACGTTAAGAGCATGTTTGACATTATTTTTGTTTCTGGATTCTATTTTTTGTTTTATTGATAGATGAAATAGAAGTGTTCAACATTCAAGAAAAATGTTTTTCAACTTTCGTTCATGTTTATTTGTGTACAATATTCAAAATCGATTTTATAAAAAAATTATATTTTTCATTAACTAGTTTTGATTTTGGTTACTAATTTTAGGTTTCTATTGCTGGTTTTGGTTACCGATTTTCATCGGAGTATAGTATTTAAGATCATTTTTAAAATCATTTTATTTCAATAAATGTTTTTGGTTTTGGTCGATGGATTTTTTTGTTACTATTTTTTATTTTTATAGCTTTAATCAATGATATCAAATGGCCCCTAAATAAGATTAATATTGAAAACAACATCTTAAAAAATTTGTTAAAAAGAAAATCGAGAATCAAAAAGTGCAATCCATATTTTGATATTGGTATTCTAATGTGATTCTTTGTTTTGATAAATAAAAATATATAATAAACCGTTTGGATTCGTTCATAACTGAACTCAAAACGAAAATTCGGAATGAGGAGCTACGTCAAACAGGTGAAACATAGGAATTTATCCAAAACCTATTTGAAGAGCTTCATTGCTATACTAATTGACACGATTAAAGTATACCTATTGACATCAAGTGAAACATATGATCAGAATATCATCAATATCGTACAATAAACATATGTTTCTCCCACGGCCTGAGTCATACTTTGTCTTGATAAATGTATATTATACATTTTATACTCCTTATTTTTACAGAACAAATGCTCATGGAGGTTGAAGTGATTTGTTGAGATATCTGATTTGATTTCGTCACACAATAAATGTCAAAATTAGAAAAGTAATTAAACTATATTAAAAGAGAAAAAGGATAGAGAAAAAGAGGTTTTCTTTTCTTAGAAATGTATATCAAACATCTTACAAATATCCTCTATTTATAAGACTCAAAATGATTAATTAACATCTAATCTTTTATCACGTAATTAAGATGATTAGGTTTATCTAATCACTTTCAATGTATTTAAATAATATACAATGTAGTTGGAAAACGTCCTTAGGCTTAAGTAGGTATATATATACATCAACATGGATTGTTTACAACATTCTCCCTTGGTGTATTTATCACTGACTAAGATTGTCTCGTAAAACCTTGTCAGGAAAAATATAATGGGATAAAAACCTTGGTGAAGGAAAAAAAGTATAATGTCCCCCTCAAATAAAATTCCTTTAAACATTAGAATTTTATTCAAGAAAATTGTTAAATCGTTTTAATCTAATCTTGTGTTAGAGCTTCATAAAAGTTGCTCTCAGTAATGCTTTAGAAAATAAATTTACCAATTTATTACTTGAGCGGATTTGACATCGATTACTCCCATCATTCTGTAGATCATGTGACCAAAAGTACTTTAGTGATATATGTTTTGTTCCGTCGCTTTTGATGTAACTTCTCTAAATTCTGCAATATAAGGTGCATTATCTTCATATAAGAATGGAGGCTTCCCATGAATTGAAGGGAGCCCACATGACTCCAGTATATGTCGTATCATGGACCTTAGTGACACATATTCTCGATTAGTCTTGTGCATTGTGATAAGCCTTCAATGGTTAGAAGATATTTTGCTATAAGAGTTTGCTTCATCGATCTCCATGATATTATAGTATCTAAAAAAGTAAACACATAACCTGTTTGTGATTATGGTTTGTGTGGATCTGATAAATATCTAGCATCTACAAATTCAATTAGTGTAGTTTTCGTCCCTCTTGAATAAAGTAACCCCATATCAATGCTAACAGGAAGATATCATATGATATGCATTGTATTCTTGTCATAGCTGAACTATGCCTTGCCAATAAGTTCACCGCAAAAGTATTGTCCGGCCTTGTGCCATCAGGAAGATATATTAGCATATCAATTACACTTAAATAAGGATGTTCAGGTATTAAGATGTCTTCTCCCTCTTCTGGAGGACAAAATTCATCTTTTTTGATATCTAATGATCTATTCAGACTGATTGCAGCCATAAGGAGGAATGATAACATAGTGCCAACTGCTCGGGAATGGAAAAAGAAGAAAAAGGTTCTGTATGCTACTGATTACTCAGAAGATACTTGGAAGCTGATGTGTGAGGTAGCTGATTAGAAGATGGAAGAGATGAACAAGAAAGCAAGGGATATCTCGGGATCTCAGTATGCTAACAAGTACCCTGCTCAAGTTATCAATGACAAAGAACAGCAGTTATCAAATCCTCCTTATAAGAAAGACGACAAAGAGCATGGTGATTATTAAGAGTACTTTGCTGATCCAATAAAGGATGATATAGCAGAGCAGCTCAACTTTCAGAACAGAGGACCTTCATCTAGTGAGCATGAGACGCCTTCTCCACCACTATCTATCCACGAGACAAGAACACCACGATCAGCTACTTTTTCCTATTCACTGATACTTTCATGAGATCAGTGGAACAAATCGTTGAAGAGAAGATGGCCTCTACAATTATAACGGTTAAGGATATTATATCCATCGCGATTCTACACATGGATAGAAAGATAGAGGCTTTGTCTAGAAGGATCTTTGATATGGACAGCAATGTTAGGACTGAGGTTACAAAGATAAATCACATGGTCGAGCCTAAACTGAAGATTGTTGAGGAGTTCATCGATAGATTTGTGACAGATCTGGATAAAGAACTCCATGATATCAGACTTAGGGACTCTGAGTTTTATAAAGCTCTGAAGAATGACAAGATCGAAATCACTGAGAGCGTAGCTGATATTCTGCTTATTGTTTAAGAAACACTTCCAAAGGTGAAAACCTTTGATGGTAATCTGATAGAAACCAAAACTAGAGCCATAACTCTGAAGGATGAGGTTGAGCATCTAAGTCTGATAGCATCAAACTTTGGGGATGGAATAGAGAAGATGTTAGGACACTTTAAACTTTAGCCAAAACCGACCCTATATCACATAGAGCCATTGATGAATACC
>LIEC01011905.1:0-25616 GCA_001925005.1 Drosera capensis
ATTGTTCGACGAACAGTCTAACTTTGTCTCTCTAATCAGGATTTGTTTATTCAATGAAATCGCCAATAAAAAACACATGCGTGTAATTCAATATGGAAAATGAGCTATTTTGGAACTAAATTTGGCCAGAAGAGGAAGAGCAGCACTGCCTAGTATTGCCAAAATTGCTACATGAAACTTGAAATTCTAACGATCGTACCTGAAAGATTTGCGGAAGGTAAATCCCTAGCATCACACATCGGGTTAGCAACCAATATAAGGAGGAAGAAGAGTCCAAGTTGAAGATCCATGACTTCTGTAAGAATATAGGGAACACATGAGCAATCTTAAATTATCTTGAAGACACTCAGCATAAACTCTGAAATTTAGATGCTGTGTAAAAGCATAAGCAGAGTTTTGTATTCACATTTGAAAATAACAATTAAATGCCAAATAGATGATAAAATAAGCAAAGCAGCAGAAGTTCTGAAGCTGGAATGGAGCACTATCAACAACCCCTAGCATCACACGTTGAACCAAGTGACAAGTTCAATCTAGCTTAGTTACCCGGAAAAACATCACAATCTAGCTTCAATGATCAGAAGCCCTAGAGGTTCTTCCTTCTTACACAATATGGGTCAGTTAACAAACCCTGCACCCTGAACATGAAAACCGATGCTATAAAAGAGGAGCGCCAAGTCAACCGCAGCATATATCTCTCTCACTATACAAATGATCAAATACCCATTAGGGAAATCATCAATTAGCCAAGCCAAAAACCTCAATCAAGATATGAAACATAAACCTCGACTAAACATGAAAGGCAGAGCAACTGGTTCTATGCTACACAAGCAATCAACAAATCGACACTACCCAGAAACAGAAACATAAAAAAGCTGAAGCAATCAGAAACAGGAAACCCTAATCTCAATATCAATTATGAATAGTACCACTTTTGTGGTGTCCAATTCACCCTGATGATTAGGGTTTGGAGCTGTGACTAAAGAGGGGAGAATCGGGCAAGACTGAGATGGGATAAAAGGAGAGTCTTTATGAGGAATGGAATGAAATGAAATGCAGAAAGATAGAGGAGGGTGCAAACAAACAAGAGCCCAATTGTTTAACACACTCAACTGAGATATTTACAAGTTCCCCTAAGAATTTCATATTGTTGCGGTTGACTAAAAGGGCAAGCAACCAATCAAAATCTCATCAAGGACAATAAGCGAAGCCATTGAATGGAGGAATGGTCCAACAAGATAGAGATGTAATAAGAGTATATACTCATTACTCATTAGCATATGTATGGTCCTCAAATGATTCCCAATGGCAACAATGAAAAGGAACGAGCATGGATGGATGCCTTTGTGGAATTTTAGCAGGATACAAGCATGAATATGACTATGGCATTTTCTCCCGTTACATTTTCAGTACTCCTGTTTTATGACCTCTATGTCCATAGGAGCATTCTCGAGATTGTCCAAGAAACATCTGCTTCAATTGACAAATTAAGAACAAGAACTATCTGTCCAATGTCAAAAGTCCAAACCAACCATCTAACTTTCCCTTTAAGCAGATCAAATTAATACCACGTGTGATCCGTAAACATACAAGCACACGTTTATCAACGAATTGTAAAACAAATTGCAAGCAAAACAAAAGAAGGGAAGATGAGTCACCTCATCTGCGACGACCCGATGTCGAATGTGCCTCAAGAACTGGGACCCACAGATCCAAACCCTAGGGCTAGGGCATGCCATTTCTCCAAACCAATACAACGGCTCTGCGACGAGGAATGATAGCAGATACTACGAACTGCGAATTGGGTTAGCTAGCCCAGACTTGGGCCCAAACAAATGGCCCAAAAATGATTTCAGGTCCAACGTTTGAATGGATCATTGAAACTGGACGGCCTCTTTCAAAAAAGAAAAAGAAAAGAAAAAAGAAAGGTGATCCTTTTTAGGGCAAAAAAAAAAAAAAAAAAAAAAAAAGAAAGAAAGAAAGGTGGTTGGAAACTGATATTTGATAAAAGGTAAGAAAAAAAAAGGGGAAAAGGGGAGAAATGTATGACGATGATTATGAGTAGCTTATTTGGGAAACACTTGATCGAGTACCCAAACACTTATTTGGGAAACACGAGATGCGATACGTACCACTTGTTTCCTGTTCTTTGTTCCTTCAGCGTATCAGGTGGTCTAAATTATTAACCTCTGAAAAAGGGGGTAATGCATGCATGGTTTGATGCAGATCTAGATTTCTCCAAACATACATCACATGCTCGCACCTTGACCCAAAAAAAATAATTAAAAAAAATAAAATTAACTATCCCGTTAGTTAAAATTAGCATCATGCATTGAATCATTGGAATGATCCTCTAGAGTTTATGTATCGACATTTGGTAAAAAAAACCAAGCTTCAATTAACAGTTAAAACTATGTATTCATTGAGTGTATACGTGATCAGAACGAAGTGTTTGTTTGCAAAATTTTGCGGATGAAATATAGAGCAACTCAAGAACCTTTTGAAAAATGTTCAGACTTGTTCCAACTTAAGAAACCATCATGTTTCAATTCAATTAGGGTTTCAATTATTCCTTGGTTGATTGCTTTCCTAATGTGTGTTTATGTGCTACAAATCAGTACTTGCTTGATATACTAAAGGTCTTCCACATCATCAATCAAAAGACACCAATCAAGGATTTTCCATGATAGTCACAATCTTAGATGCCATCTTGGCCCAAATCTCCAACTACCATACATACACCACATAAATATCCTTCCATATTGTACTTAACTACCACACAGTAGTTCAACCCTATCAATAAATTAAGCTATACCAAGCCCCTCCAAAAAACACTCCAATCTCAAAGTCCCCTCTCATATTCCCACTAAAAAGAACTCAAAAACCCAATATTAGAGAAATGGTAGCCAACAACAACAACAACAACGAAGAATTCCCACTTCAAAGTGATGGAATATTCTTGTCAAGGCAATTGAGCAAGAAGAGATCATCATCATCAAACAATATGGGAGCAGCTTCATTTAGAGTCTACTATGGTGGAGAGAATGTCAATGTTCCATTCATGTGGGAATCAAAGCCAGGCACACCAAAGCACAACATTGTTACACCACTTGATGAAGACTCAACAATGCCTCCTCTAACCCCTCCTCCATCATATTATACCAAGATAATTCCCATCAAAAGAAGTAGTTCAAGATCATCAAACTCCTTCATCAACTCCTTGGCGAAGTTCGCGCCAAAGATTAGACCGCGGCTATCTTCATCATCACCATCACGATCATCGTCGTCGTCGTGGAAGTCTATCTCAGCGTACTCTCCTTCGAGGATCTTTCGAAAGAGTCGGTCG
This sequence comes from Drosera capensis, assembly GCA_001925005.1. NCBI lineage: Eukaryota > Viridiplantae > Streptophyta > Magnoliopsida > Caryophyllales > Droseraceae > Drosera > Drosera capensis. The sequence goes on from LIEC01011905.1 coordinate 3,347, forward strand.
ATGAAGATAAGGTCGATACTGTTCGATCATGGATTGGATAAGGATGAAATCAGATCATACTTTCCTACACCAAGTTTGTGCTTTGGGCTGAAGATGCAAAGATAAATGAACAATGTAACATGTTTTCTTATCTATTTTGTGTTGTTTGACCCTATGGGATATCTTGTCACTTCTCAATGATGTTTGAACCATGCTTTGATTTGATTAGCATGTTGTTTGATGTCATTTTTGTGACATTGATTGAAAATTGTCATTGTTGTTAACTTTTCGGCCACCTAACTCCAAGTTTGAAAAGCATATACTCATATCATGAAAATGGAAAAAAAGGGTGTCGGTGCCTAACTCATACAACTCCAATCCAACTCAATCTTGAATGATCTCATGGGGCACAATCACAACCACCTGAGAACTTATCCACCATTCATATATGAGTCAGTATGACATTGTGTTCTTTCTTTCTTCTTCTTGTTTTCTTAACATCCACAACGAGTCCAAGACTCTCAAGTTATATTAGGGGTAGCGTAACGTTCAACATCTAAAATTGTTTACTTCTTCTATCCCATATCCCATAAGAAAATGTGACAAATGATTAATTTATTGAAAACTTATGACGATGAAAGATTCAAATTTTTCATCATCATAATCTCAATATAAGGTTGACGGCTTGACGCACTAGCATATGTAGATACTAGATATGATCTACACAACCATCAATCCATCAATACACTAATAGCTAGGGTGTGTTTGTCCCATATCGGTCAAACACAATGTGATACATGTAGTGATCAAGTTCAGCAACCAATTTGGTCTAGTGGGGAACACTACAATTACTACGAGGAATAATTTTACAGTCGTTGAGGCCATTATGGCTCTGTGCCCCTGCCCATTACTATACGTGTATGTGCACAGTGCACTTGAATTATCATGGTCATTGGCAGTCATCTGTTATTGTAATTATTGGGTAAGCCGAAAACTTTGCAACACTATACCATCAAACGGAGTAAATCAATTACATGGACATGTAGCCAATAATTGAAATTTCAGAATCTCATATATATGAGGTTCAAACCAAGAAGTACATGAGCTTGTATTCCCAAATCGGGTAAAGGAGGCAACAGCAGGAACTATATGTGGACAGAAGGTCAATAACACCTGAGAGCAGTTATTTCTGATAATCGGCTGATAATGGACGAGAAAGGGCGAATTTTCGAGCTCCTACAATGAGCGCATGCATGCTCAATGCATGTCAACTATAAAACAAACGAGATGTAATGCACCGTGTTGGTACGGATTGCTAAGCTGCATTGAATTAAGCTGACGGAGGTGCACTTGATGCTAAGTATTACTTTCTCCCGCCTACCATACTCTGACTCCTAGTCCCGGAGGCACTTGGGTATGTCCCGCTCTTGAGCTTGCCTTCCATATTCCCGAACACGTTCAGATCTTCAAATAGACGATATGGGGGAACAAACGGCTTCTGTCCGACAGGTGTGTTGAGGGGGCTCATGGTTGTGATTCGAATATCTCCGTTCATAGCTAGAGCATTGCTTCCCCTTCCGAGAAAAGAGTAGATATGCTGCAATGTTTTGGCACCTTGAGTACCCATGGTGCCTAGATTCATGGAATCCAATGTTGGATGGTCTTGCTTGTTAACGAACAACGGATTTTGGAATGAATTGAAATGCTGCAAGGATTGCCCCCCTCGAGAAAACGAAGAAGCGTTCACTGTTGCTTTAGACGGCAGCTGATTTTGAAATGTACTAGGCTGCTGGAAAGCATAATGATTCCTGGACTCCAAGCTTTGGTTGCTGCCATCACCAAGACTCACTGCCCATGGTGGTGGTGAATATGGAGATGAATATGCGGTATAAGCAGGTTGTTGAACTGGCGGATGATGTGGATACGACTGCATTTGCTGCTGATTCTGGGGCTGAGCCCAGGGAACAACATAACTGCTGGAAGGAGCCTGAAAAGGGTTCAATGAAAAACTATCTTGGGAAGTCTGTGAATCTCTGCCAGGAGAAACGGGTATTTGATGCAGTTGAGGGGCTGATTCAGGAGTTCGGATGGCTTCAGGGGAAGTGGTGCTTGTACACAGAACAATGCTCAGAAGGTCAATCATGTCTTGTTCTTTACTGGTCCTAACAGATGCTGGTGGATCGATCAAAACCAAAGCATTATTTGCACTGGCATCAGATGACTCTGTGAGTGCTACATGAACTCCGTTGCTGGATGAGGCAGTGTCTTCGCTGATTCTTATGAAGGCGTCTGAGGGCATAGGAGGTGCCTCAGAATGCCTGCGCCGCAAAACATCATATCATTTTCATCCATAACCCATATGATTTTGAAATCACAAAAGGGATGAATAATGTTAATAATTTTCATGAGAGCATTAATAGTCAGATACCTTTGTTTTTCTTCGCCATCAACTTGAGATATCAGCATCCCTGCACCAGCAGCCAAGGATGCCTCAACAGCTTGTTTTTTGCCCTCAGCTTTGCTCAAGTAAGCTTCTCCATCTGGTGTGGAGCTACGTTCTGGCAGCGGATTTAATTGGGATTTGAGATTCGTCCCTTTAACTAGAAGAGGAATCCCCAAAACTACTGCTTCATATTTGGCAAGCACACCTTGCAGGCCATCATTCAGTTCTATACCCTTAGCTAGGAGGTCCTCATCGCTGTCCAGAAACCAGAAAGAATGAGCCAAGGAAAACTCTACAACATCGTTGTGTATGTAAACTTGTTAACCAATAACCTATATAGGCAACCAAACTTATTGTACAACACTAGAAAATGATTTGTCAGCTTTGAGCCATGATGATACAAAGCAATTCAGGGACACCTACACAGCAGTAGAAAGCATTTGCATCAGCCTCTTTTGATTAGCTCGGCCTCGTTCGACAAGATCCACAATTAGTTCATCTTTAGCTGCCTGCAAATGCAAGCACCGGCAGGTGAGCCGGGTGCAAAAAAACCGTTCAAAAGACAGCACATATGATACAAATGCAAACACACCGTACGATCCTCTGGGGTCAGAGTTTGCAGCATCTCTGCCAAAAGCTCCATCACATTTCGCATGGACTTGATGCTTGATAGACTACATACAATAGAACAAGAAATCAACTTTTTAAAAAAATAGTTTCTTGCCTCCAGGGCAAAAGTTCATGTGAAAGTGTATAGCACTGACCGTTTTTCTTGAACAAGACAAACAATAGCACTGATAGGGGTCACAGAAGTATACAGTGAAAGAAGTACTGAGAAAACTATTTCAAACCTTGAAAAGAATACCTTAATTCCTCGACTTCAGTTGCCATTGCTTCATCAAGTCCCGTTGAAGAATTGATTGGCATCCCAATTCTAAGTTGAGCTCCTCTTGTTGAAGTATTGGTGATATGCGGCGTAGGTATTGGTGCTACATCCAGAGAGCGTGAGGGAAATTTTACACCTGAGCTCTGTTATAAAAGGAAAGATAAATGTCAGCGGAATGGCGACGTCAAACCTTCTCTTCTTTTTGCTTTTTCTTTTTTGGATAAAAGGGTGACCCCAAACGTTGTTAAAAAGGAACATGCTGGTCTGTCAAACTATGAAATCATGAGAGTCAGATTCTTCATTTTAAACCCTTGTACTTAAGACAAGACTATGAACAATCTTTAACTCTTGGGCAAACAAACTGATATACATAACTATTGCAATCAAAGGCGGAGGAAGCAATAGTCAGGATTATAATTTAGATATGTAAACTATATCTCACCCTCAATTCATCACAAGCCCAGTAATATTGAGCATATTTGGTGCCTGGCCCACCAAATTCTTCCTGCCATGAGTCAAGGAGCACCAATGCCTTGTCCCTTACTTGCATTTCAGCCTGAAAGTGATCAGAATTGAAGATACCAAACAAAATCATGTTAATGGAAGGGAATCATCCTAAGAACGCATTCAATGCTGGTATTCATCCAGCATATAGGCTGGATAAATGAAAGACATTTGCTAGAAAACAGAACGCACTAACCCTTCCCTTTGCAAGAATCATCATCTCATCTAAAATTTTCTTCTGCAAAATGTGATAGTGAATGTGTTCCCCACAATTCTTCACCATTGTCTCCAAAAGCTACAAAGCACAATCATATAAGAAATCCATGAGTAAAACAATAAGACCGAGTTACCGAAACCAACCATTTTCATTCTCTCCATTATGGAAGAATCTAATACCAAGGAGAGAACAACCAGATTCCATGATAACATCATCGATGTTACCACGTATGAAAACTTATGTCATATGTACCTTGTTGTCATTCTAATTACTCTTAACAAAAAAACATGTAGCAGAGACATGTATACCATTAGAGCGAGAAGTTGAACTCTTGGACTCCGGTGTTGCAGCCTTTTCCTCAATGCTTTTGCGATGCCCTTCGTCCACCTTGCCAATTCAATATATGAAAAATCAATCGCCACGCAAAGCCCTATCAATATCGACTCTCATACCTCGTAGAAGTGCATGTACCTAGTTTCCTTGACTAGGATTTTAGCACCAGATCAAGCCATCAAGGTGACACTAGATTGACAATCAGTCACAGAACATGCCAATTCTAGGTGACGTACTCGGCCTATGAATAACATTTTTTTCTAAAAAAATGCTCGAACACTAATTCAGTTCTCAACAGCTTGAAGCTTTCACTCTGCGACTTGAGATCTCATAAGCCGGACGCATACATACATGAGAACCTTTGACGCTTACCGTGTACATATAAGCTGCAACATCAACAACCATAAACCAAGCAGAACATAGAGATATGGACCATCTAAGTCAATCAACCCACCACATTACACCAAAAAACATAGTCATGCAAAATCATCACCTTAGAGGCTTAGAACAACGTTAAAAAATGTCATTGATACACAGTACAAAAAAGAAGCTGGACCATGATTGAAACATTGAAAGTGAATCAACTATTGCTGCAATAACTCAAAAAGTGACCGAATTACCTGCGATCAGAATTGATAGCGTCGCAAATTCTCATATTCAAGGTCCAATCAGCAGATCCGAGCAGCTCACTTGTGGCCTTGTCGACACTCACGGTGGTAGACGAGAACATCAACGATGGAGACGTAGGAGGAAACATCCTTGCAGTGATGGAAAATCTTTGTATGGATGAAAGGAACAGTAGACCAATTATTAGTGGTTCTTATAAGGGAGAGGGAGAGGAAATTCAGAGTTTCAACCTAAATAAGGAAAAGGAAAGCCATTGCCAAAATGCGATGGAATCTCGATTTGCTCCTTCTCTTACCACAAAATTAATTGCTCTGTTTACTATTTTTATATATTCGTGTTTCATTTCCGAAACTTCCGTTTAAACTTCTTGTGCGAAATTCTTACAAACGCACACCTCTATTGGGTATGTTTCATCTCAAAACATGCATATTTACATAAGTAGATTTAATAAGTTTAGATCACATAAGATCCTAAATGTCAAAACCAAAAGCTCCATCACATCTGAAACAATAAGTGTATAACCATATTTATCACAAACACACAAGAAAAGACTTAAATGATCTGAACTACAAGCAAAAGAATAAGAAATGGCGAGTACCTGAAGATGATGAAGAGTAGGCAAGAGAGAAATTCGAGAGAGGATTGAGGATACAACAAGGTTTCCCTGGACGATGTGTTCCAGAAGCTCTTCTAACTGGTGCGGGACTCGGCACGAACATACTGCCAGAGATGATCATTCTCACGGAAAAGTGCAACCTGCACCAGAACATGGCCGCTAGTATATTACGTTCGCATGCTCTTAATAAAATTCCGTGTTACAAGAAGCAATTGCTTGTCATGCTTGCACTCATAAGGTTACCATTAGATAGTCTATATGCGCCAGGAAAAAAAAAACATAAATGAATCGTGCTGGTTTTGATTTCAGAGGAAATTCACCGGCAGAAAAACAAACGAAGTGCTAGTAGTTTATGAATCAGAAATTTGGCAATGAAACCTCTTGTCAATGTCGAGAAACCAACTTCATCAAGAATCCAAACGGATGATAAAAGATACACTAATGTATATCTCAACCATTAACAATCTCAATTAAGATCCACTAATATATATCTTAACCGTTAGGTTGTTGCTGCGATATTCGACTCCCACCACCCACCACGGCATTAGGGTTTCACCCCGTGAAGAACTAGAAGACGAAGAAGGTCCAAAAATCAATTCGAGCGTCACTCCAATATTCAATTCTCATGGTGACAAGCATGAGGTTGCTTTGATTCGCTTCAAGACATATGTGAATCATCCCCGGCCGCTGCGATCTCCTATTCACAACACGAATTCGAAGATCAGAATCGAAATCCAAGTTCTCATCGACTTGATAGACGTCTTCGGGCATCGTCCCCATGGTCGCTGCCATCTGAGATCAAGCATATCTATGGGTGTGGGCGAGTGGGCGAGATGGAATGAGACGGTCCCGTAACGGCTAGTTTGAACTTAGAATGAGGACCAAGGGGCAGTGTCTGTCTGCCTGCACTTTTTCCATGGACACGAATCATTATTCGTCTGTGCTAATAGTAATGTGTTGGGTAACTTGGGTTTCATGGACAAATGGCTGTGCTACCAGGTCTCTAGGTATGCTCCATAGTTCATCATCCATTTGGGGTCGTGGCGACAAATAATCTTAGAGAGATATACGAGATGATTTTTTCTAGGTTTCAGTTTTTATGGACTATAATAATGTATGTCAATCAATATAAATAATCATGATATTATGGGTGAAACAAAATGAAAGTTAAAATAATATTATGGGACCTAAATCAAAATGAAGTAAACTCTTCTGTAATAAAATTAACAACTAATCTCTTCATCCTAATATTTTTTTAGCATTCACTTTGTGCAAAACAAAAATAAAATTTAGATTTAATTATTTATTTTTTCAATTTTGATTCTTAATCATATAATCTTTTTTTCTCTATCTTCTTTAATATCCAATCACATAAAACATTTCCAATATAAAAACGTTATTAACAATTAATAACAATCAAAAATAAAAAATATAAAAAAAAATAATGAAACTGAGGAGATACATACATTTTTTCCAGTAAAAAATCATTCTTTCCTTAGTAATTAGGGTCAGGAAAGAAAAGGGAGAGAAAAAGCATCAACTTTTTTTTAAATAACGCACTCCAAAATGGGATGATTAAAAGGGAAAGTTAATAAGTATTTGTTGGTTTTTTAACCAAATTATTGTTTAATTGTTAGTATTAACTAACATGTATTAACATCATTATATATATCATAGGGTCAAATTAAGTATTTTATTTATGTATTTTGTTATATGAAATAAAATAATTCATTTATAAACGTATAGATAAAACTAAGTAAAGTTATATATTCAATCCGTCTCAAATTATAAGCAATATTTTGAATAACACATTTATCATGATAAAGTTTGACTCATGTTAAGAGACGATCAAATATTATTTTTTGAAAAAATTATTATGAAACACTAATGATAATTAAATAATATATTTCAATCTCACAATCAATGACATAATTTTTTATATCATTAAAATGATAAACAAAACTTCTCAAAATACATATTAAATAATATAATGATCGATAATCTTATTTATAATATGAAAAAAAAAAATCAATATTTTTCTTTTTTATTTTTTCATTTCCTCCCCATCTTCATTTCCCTCCCCGCCTCCAAAAAAAAAAAAACTACCTTTTCCATTCACATCCGTTCATAGGGCTATTGTTAAAACAAACACATCCTTGACCTAAATTTCAAAGAGAAAAATCAATACGATCACAAAAAAGGTGAACAAGTCAGCTTAATCGGATAATCTTATTTTCCTTCCTCACAAATCCACCAACAGCACCTTCTCCTCTCATCGCACCCTCTCTCGATCTCGATTCTCATCAATGGCGGATCACGCAGCCAAAGGGGAAGAGTTCGAGAAGAAAGCCGAGAAGAAGCTGAATGGCTGGGCATTCCTGGGAAACAAATACGAAGACGCCGCTGAGTTGTACGAGAAAGCTGCAAACTCATACAAGCTAGGCAAATTATGTAAGATCAGATCGATCTCTATCCTCTTTGGAACTAAGGATTTCGAATCTGTGTGTGTTGATTGTTAGGGTTTGGGATGTGCTGATCGGGCGATGATTCGTGGTGTTTGATCGATTGGTTAGGGGTTTGGATCGGAGGCGTTAGGGTTTGTGGTTTTATTAGATCGTTTGTGTTTTCCGAAGGTGGAGACTCAGCGGAGGTGTGAAATTCATTGATTGGTATGGTTGTCTTGATCTTAAAAAAAAATTGAGGAAATAGTGTTTGAGTGGGCTATGAGAGGAAGCGAGATGATTTATGTTGAAGGTGAAACGAGGTGAAGAGGACTGAAAAGCTTGTAATGATGTTGTAATGAGGTTTTTCCCTTGCAAGGAGGTATGCTGAATGTTATGATCTTATACAATGCGATCTTGTTACAACAGAAATGAGGATATTTTTCCGGAACACACGTAGCGGCTTTGACAAGTTATATGAAGATGGGCATGCACGAAGAACAGATCGGAGGGATTTAGATTATTTCTGGTGTCTTCCTATTTCTGGTGGGATTTAGATGGGATGGCAATATAGGGATGATTATTAATCAGAGAGATGATTTATTTGGGGTTAACTTTGATGCGGAAGAAGCAGTAGCGCCTGTTAATCAGCATTTCTCATGTTTATATCCACATGCTCATTTAGTGAAATAGCAATTATTGTATTCTCTTGCATTCATGGAGTTCATAGTTTGGGATTATGTTTTTGAGGTCTTATTGAAGCAAACTTCTAAACGTTTAAGATTGGTTTGGTAACATCATGATGTATTTCTCACCAGGGGATCAAGCAGGAGCAGTGTACATCAAATTAGCCGATTGCCATTTGAAGGTATATACTTACTCCACGAGATTTAATTCTTGTGTTTTCTAATCTCTTGTTGACCAAAAGAGGGTGCTTATCTTTTATTTGTTCAGATGGACAGCAAGCATGAGGCTGCTAGTGCATATGTTGACTCTGCGAATAGCTACAAGAAGACATCTCCTACACGTGAGTTGTACAATTTCTAGGTCGATTGTATTACCATAGTTTAGTGACCAATAGAATTAATAGTTTGGACTTGTCTCTTCTCTGATCATCGGACAGGGATTATGTCTCTTTTTCTGGCATGCTGTTGAGATATCGCTGATCTTCATAATTGAGTGGCATTTCAATCGGAACTTTAGTTTGTGGGCGTACCTCATTCTAGATTTCCAGGAAACTCTCCATGCTATGGTGTGCTTTAAGTTGTGCATGCACGATTAGTTTTTCAGAGACCCATGTGCTAACCTTGTGGTTGTGCTTTTTTGCCTTCTACAAAAATTTGTGTGTTTTATCTAACTATGGTGTAAGTATTTAAATTCTTCTGTATGGATACTGCAGAGGCAATCTCTTCTTTGGTGCAAGCAGTGACCATTTTCTCTGAAATCGGAAGATTTAGCATGGCTGCAAGATATTGTAAGGTACTATTGTGTTTGATGAAAGAAGATTGAGTGGTTCATGCTGTATTAGTACGCCAGATTCTGCTTAATGATGCTTCTCGCCTAATGCACTTTGCACTTCGTGGCTGGGTGATGATAATTTAAGTCATTGTTGAGTTGGTTTCATCGACAAAGAAATGGTTTAGTGGATCTGATTAGACACAATTTTTGACTGATTGTTGAATTTTTTTAAACTAGGACATTGGTGAATTGTACGAGCAGGTTCAAAATTTTGAGCAGGCTATTGTGTACTATGAACGAGCTGCTGAGTTCTTCCAAGGCGAAGAAGTGACGACTTCTGCAAATCAATGCAAACAGAAAGTTGCTCAGTTTTCTGCTCAACTAGAACAGTGAGCAGCTATTTCTTTTTCTCCAAGTCTTTTTGCAGCTAAATAGTTTTGTTTGGTAAAGGTGAAAATGGGAGGTCTTGATCTCATGAGTTTCTCATTTTTGCGGATATTGAAGTTCACTGTAAATATGTATCCCTTGAAGTCTTTGAAAAAAAAAAAACCAATGTTAACCGTAAATAATGCATTCTAGCTATATGGAAAAATGATGTGTACTATTAGTGTGAAGTGGACGATTATTTTGATCTTCTTGTTTCAGATATCCAAAGGCCATTGAGATTTTTGAAGAAATAGCTAGGCACTCCATCAACAATAATTTGCTCAAGTATGGTGTCAGAGGGCATCTTCTTAATGCTGGAATTTGCCAACTTTGTAAAGGAGATCCTGTTGCAATTTCTAATGCGTTGGACAAGTATCAGGTCGAACTCTCTGCTCTTTATCGTCTTGTATTTCCAGCCATCAAAATCTCTGATGCACTTGTTAAAGCTGCTTACATCTACATGCAGGATTTGGATCCCACCTTCTCTCGAACTAGGGATTACCAATTACTGGCTGTAAGTGGTTGCTGTTATTGTAATCCACAGAAAACTCAGGGTTCAGTGACACAAATCATGATTTCATTTTATTCCGTGTTCAATACGTCTCTATGACTTGTTTGATACTTCCATGGGTGTAAAACTACACAACTCCAAACTAGAGAGGTTGGGATTATGTGAGTTGAGTGGAACATTTCTCCAATACTGTGATATCAAGTAAACTGTTATCCCGCGGTACCTTTCGCATGCAGGATTTGGCAGCTGCAGTTGATGAAGGAGATGTTGGCAAGTTCACTGCAGCTTTGAAAGATTACGATAGCATGTCTCCTCTGGTATCTCCCTCTCCTTTCCATTCCCGTTTTCTGCTGCAAAGTATGCCTGTTCGTATCTGGTTGATTCAACTAGCTACAGTCTTTCTAGCGCTTTCTGTTGGAAGTGTTGAAATACTGCTCATACTCTTTTTGTTGAGTCTACTAATCATGGTGTTCAGCCTTTGAGTCGGACACATGCGGTAAAACAATTTCTTAGATTGCATTCTATTTGTTTTTGGGGAAACAGGATGGATGGAGAACTACGCTGCTGTTGAGGGTCAAAGAAGCGCTCAAGGCTAAAGAGGACGATGATGATCTGACCTGAACCATTCTCACTAGAGAGAACATTTGGATCCTAGTCTTGTACCTACTCTCATCGGGCTCTGCTATGTGTGTTCAACGGATTTCACGTTCATGAGATTGTTTGGATTTGGTTTCGCTGTTTTCAGCTGCGTTTGCTGTATAGAAATTTCTGTGACTTGCTTGGATTTTGTCCGAGTCTACTTGCTTATCAATCGTTGGATCTATGTCATGGAGTCATATTTATAAATGGAAGCTAGCTAAAATTGATTGGTGTGTGTAATGTGCTTACAGTAATTTTTCCGGCTGTCTGCCATGGTCTCAGACATCACATCTCCATCACAACCAGAGGCAGTGAATCCCTCAATCGAGGGTCTGAAGTTGCATCTTGTAAAACGTCGTATTTGGTTGGAATTGCTATCATAACGGAGGTTCATTGTCAAGTGTGCAAGAAGATGATTTTTTTTTTTTATGAAAATTGTGACAGTTGATGTTATAAAATTGGAAATAGTGAGCCCATGAGTGATGAATGGTCATCACTTGTGAATGGTCATGTTGATCGATATGAAAACGATGATGGTGCTTGTGTATTCATCACTATAGGTAGTACAAAAAGAATAGAAGAACCAATTTTACACCATCTAAGATAAAACAATGAAACATATCGATGTATTCAAAAATATCTGACTCCTCAATCTCATATTAGGATAAGAAAAGATTTGGTTATGTCATAAAATGTCAAATTTCTAATCTTATGATTAGGTTTGATAGATATCAAAATTATGCATGATGTTTTCAAAAAATATGTCGAATCCCAGTTTCAAGATACTATGGCTAAATCTGATGTTTGATAAACTCCCGTTAACAAGAATAATACATGGGCATTGTGTTCTGATGAACATACCGTCACTCATCGATGAAATTGCTTCCGTTCGTTACCTCTCTCCTCTTCTCCTTTCAGAACGGGATCGTTTCCCCGGTGAAATGCACCATTCCGGCTAAAATCAGACGCCGACGATGCTCCGAGCAACATCGCCCACCGTTTCGGCCAAGGGTTCCCCGGCGAATCCCCATCAATGAGGTGGAGGACGATGAGCGGAGCGAGCGTTCTCCGATTCTCCGATTCTCGCTTTACTCCCACCAAATCAGCACATGATCATATTCAGGTAAAAACTTTCCGAAAATATCAGTAACTGAGTACCTTGCTGTTCCTGCTATTTGATCGCTGATTGGTGATGCGTTTATTATTAGCTTCAGGGTTGAATCATCTCCCATAGAAAAGGTATAGTACAATAAATGTCTGGGGAGGACGGACTATACCTAATCTTATGGATCATGAAGAAGTATATGTGATCATTAAAACTCACTAAGGTTTCACTGGAAAGATATTGAGCTGATTATTTGACATAAAAATGAAATTATCCTAAGTAATGATATAGTCTGATCAATATTGGATAGATATGACGGCAAACGCGATCATGATCTGATACGTCACAGAAATATTAACAGGAAGGACCATTTCTTTTTCCTGACATTTTACTACGGCAAAATTGAAGAGGATAGGCTTAAAGTTTCAGCATATAGGCTCTCAACCTAGGCACCACGACTACTAGTAATTCTAATGCTTAAAAGTACTTCAGATATTTTCTGCTAAGTTGCATATGAGATATTATGCTTCGACGTAGAATTGCCATTTTTGCACAAGTGCAATACAGAATAATCATTCATACATTACTCTTCTTCTTTTTCTGCAAAGTAAAGTACGACAGTTACATGGGATTTCAACAGGGTTGATGATCGATCATCTGTATTTTCAAGATACAGAGTGCTGAAATGGCTTTGCCTTATCCTATAGTATTATAGTACACCTATATCTCATATGGCTAGAACTAGTTCCGGCATGGACCTCCGGCCAGGTGACTTGGGGCTCGGCTGGCTCTGCCAAAGAGTCTCAGTCACGTCGCGCCCAACCCTAACAATATCAACGTTCCACTTGAGCGGAACACTTGGCCTAAGGTCTCTCACAGTGAGCCAAGTATTGAAGTACTCTCTAAATTGCACAAGTTGCCCCTCGTCACTTACAGTCCATACATGAACCCAATATGACCCTGGCACTGTGGCCTCCTCCGGCCATCCTTCAGCTATTACCGTGCCATCATCGATGGCAGTGATCTGAGGCTCAAACACAGACTCTGCCCAGTCGGCCTCCCCGGTCAGCACCCTCATCATGTGCTGACACTGGGGCGGGCCGTGGAACCACCACTCTAAGTCGTCCCTTATAAGGTTAGCCACTGTGGCAGTATCGCCCGTGGCTAAGGCCTTGAAGAGGGACTCCACTATTGCTTTGTTTCGGGTTTGGGACTCGGAATGCGAACCATTTTGTGATGGAATTTCGATACTAATGTCATCTTTCAACATCATTTTTTCTCGAATTAGATCACCAGGTGACATAGAGAATGCAAAGATTTTGGCTTGATGTTTGTTCTGGTTTGTATAGTGAGGAGAAGTGTGCCCAATATTTATACGAGGTTCATAGGAGAAGTCTCCATCGGGTATGGGAGAAAAATGAGGAGCTAAAAACAAATTTGGCATTGTATGAATACAGGACATCAAACATGCAAGTTGGGGGGTAAGTTTCATGACAGTAGCTAGGCTAGGGTATTGATGCGAATCAATGATTGGATGACCTATAATCAAGCTATGGAGTAATGGTAACGCATGCTTGCATGGAGTATATACCATGTCATAGTACTTTTATTCTTAAGGTTTATATCGATGTTATGATCATGCATGCTTCACAAATGTAACGCCGGCAACATAGATTGATAGAACAACATAGATCAGCTGTAAAACTCCATACAAGACGGAACATGTTTTGAAGAACAACCCTCAACCAGTGTTAGAGAAGACGAGGTTTTTAATGTAAATCGTGTTATAATAAGAGCAACATCAAAGATCTTTTATTTTGTTAGAGTTTTTTTTTTTTTTTTTTTGCGTTGAAAATTTCTCATCCACTATATTTTCCTCGCATCAATTTCTAAGTTTCTCTCAATCAAGCTTCATTAGAATGCGATTTGTCAATCAAACCTTGGCTCCCTCATGGGTTCCAGTGTCTCATGATCACCGGTAGCTGGATTCATGTGACATGTCTCCCTCTCTTTTTTATTGTGATTGTGATAGATATTGGTTAATCATCTCATACTTCTCAAAAATAATAATGAGAAATTCTTTTTAAAAAAATCGATCTCAAAAGTCCAAATCTGGCCTGCAGTGCTTGATTGAAGTTTTGACGTTGGGCTGGACCCTTTGCATTTTTGGGCCGAGCTTGTGCTTGCAAGACTTTACTATTGGGAAGTTTTGTATAAGCCGTTCTCTATGGTTTTTCTTTCCAGACTCAAGCGGGCCGCTTCAAGCAACAACTCCTTTTCATCCTCCTCATCATGCCGATCTGCAGGAAACATCAACTCTGCGGTAAGTTTCTTCTACTTCATACCACTGTATGGAATACCGTAGTCCCCTGATACTCTAATCCCTTTACATCTTTTTACCACATATATCGTATGACAGTAAAGTTTGATTTTTGCCACGGAAAATATTCATTTAATTGACAGCACAATTAATCTTCGGCGTACAGGCCAGTATAGTGATTGTTGACCTTTGTAACTTCTGATTTGCTGGCGCAGGAAGGAGTGTTGAGAATGCAACAGGAAACAAGAAACCTGGACGAACCCAAAAGGCAGAATGATGAGAAAGATAATTTCAAACCAGAAGTTGCGCCAATTCAAAGCTTTTCTCGATACAGAAACCCATCTGGGAATCCAACTTTGCAGAGGAGCACACCCTCTCAAGCATTGCGGTTTCTCAGGCCGCAAAAGAAATCAGATGACGGATACAACTGGAGGAAATACGGGCAAAAACAATTGAAAGGGAGCGGGAATCCCCGAAGCTATTATAAATGCTCGTACCCAAACTGCCCTACAAAGGTGGTGGTGGAAAGATCACTAGGTGGACACATCACCGAGATAGTGTACAACGGAAACCATAATCACCCAAAGCTTCAGCCCAACAGGAGGATGGCTGATCATAGCTCATCTTCATACCCACAGATGGAACTGCCCATCACTCCAGAGATATCATCGGTTTCCATTGACAAGGATGACTTTGGCCAGACATCTGCCATTGGCAGACTGGGGATGGACGAGGAGAATGAACCTGGAGCCAAAAGATGGTTAGTTTAACTAATAATGACTATGATTCTATGTTGTGGCGTGTGGTATATGTCTTGTGCTGGTCTAAGATACATGATTAACTTGCTCTCATGTCATTCCTTGGTGGACACCAGGAAGGGAGAATACTAAACAGGAAGTGATGTCGGCATAAGGGAGCAGAGCCGTGAGAGAACCAAGAGTTGTGGTTCAAACAACCAGTGAGCTAGATATTCTTGATGACAGGTTTAGATGGAGGAAATTTGGCCAGAAAGTTGTAAAAGGGAATCCAAATCCTAGGTAAGCAGTCAGATTCTTTTATCATCGTCTAGATTGCAGGTCCTAACATAAAAGTTTTGGTGCACTAGTACTGCTACTTAAGATAACATTGTCTGATTGCAGAAGCTACTATAAATGCACTACCGCTGGTTGTCCGGTACGTAAGCACATAGAGAGATCATCTAATGACCGAAGGGCTGTGATCACCACCTATGAAGGCAAACACAATCACGACATACCTTCACCATGGAGAAGCAGCAGCAGCTATAACATGGCCAGGCCTTCTTCACTTGGCGCCAATAACAGCTACGCACTGGTCCCATTGAGGCCTGCAGTAATGAGAAATCAATATTTTAGTACTGCAGGAACCAGAGCACCAGCCATCAGTAACCAGCAAGCGATGGAAAGCCGAGTACCTGCAACTTTACAGATGCTGCATAACTCCGAGGGTTCTGCGATGTCTGGTTCCTACATGAATCAAGCGCAGCAAATGGGAAGCCTATACAATATAACCAAGGAGGAGCAAGCCGATGATACTTTTCTAGATGCATTTCTACCATAATAATCTCATAGTTACAACATAATCATAGCAAATAGAACGGCAATTGGCTGCATATTTTTACTGCAAAACACACAATTCAAAAGAGAATGTAATAACTTGAATTCTTTGTTAGCTAGAAGATCCTGTAGAAAGCTTGTCTCTTGAACAGAAAAGATTTACTTGCTTAGTGTTGTACTATATTCAAGACACTGATAATGATCATGAGTTATTTTCTCAACTCTTCTGACCTCCGAAGCTCTAGCTCTCGCTCTTTTGCAGCCGAAGATGATGCTGAATACTTATATTCATTTACACAATGAATTATACGAAGAGAAGTAAATGCATAGAATGCATTGTGTTCCATATCTATATTGATCTGTCTGTACAATCCAAGAAATACTTACACAAATCGAAGAAGAAACATAAGCAGACCAAACAACGGAACCCGTGGAAACAACAGAGATGTGAGTAGAGACAAAGGTATACACAGAAATAAAATGGTATAAAAGAATATCAGTTCTTTTATTTTGGATCCTGAACAAATCATATGTATATGATATTGGTATGAGTTATCAATGTTGTTTATATGTACGACTGAGTGGAAAGCTTATATCCTGAAACCATGGCGGAGAGTGCTAAGGCCAGGAAAGCCAAGAAAGACATGCTAATCGCAGCTGCCAATGAATCTGTGAATAAGTTGTCTGATCCTTCCCTCATTCTGTCTGTCATTGGAACTGCAGAGGATGCTGATGATATCAACAAGTATGCAATAATCTGCTTAAGCAAATGAAGAAAAAAAGAGTGCCTTAGAGTTTGATCCACCGCAGAAAGTAACTCACACCGCTATTTGAATTTGGACAAAGATTTCTTCAAACTTTTGGAAATTTAAAAACAGTAAAGAGAGATGATTAATACCATAGATAGAAGAACAAATAATATGATGGTATATGTGAAACCATTTCCTGCTTTCTTTCTTAGGATCAAAGTCATGAAGTTGACAGCAATAGAAATGAACGACAGGTGACTTTAAACAAGATAATCAAATTGTTTGATTTGAATGAAAAAAATGATAACCTGATCACCGAAGAAATCGACCAAAGCCGATGTTCGCTCATCAATTAATCCTCTTCCGGTCGAAAGTTGATGAACTTGCTTCAAGGATTGCAATCCAGTATACAATGTTGAGAGTATTGCTATAGCCAGAACATACCTTCAAAACGAACAAAACAAAAGTAAGTCAAGATTAATCTTCATATCTACTTCAATCCACATAATCGTGATTCAATCTCCTTTCAATCCAAAAATGACACTGCAGGATAATTGCTTAAAATTCATCTAGAATGTAACAGGGGATATATCGATTTAGTTACACCAAAAGCACATAAGTTCACCACCTACCTAGTTACCTATTCCTAAAGGCTCTAGTAACACTAAAAGATGCATGAAACTAAAAACAACCTCGGCCCACAGACACATTTACTGACCTAAGCTAAAAGTTACCCATTGCGAATTGAACATATAACCAACCAAGACAACATTGATAGCATTATCTGATCGATCAACAGGCATAATAACAACCACCCAGATGCCCTTGCCCGTGAAATTCAAGTTTATTACATATATACAATATGTTCTGTATGCATCGAATAACATCCTATACTCATTCCCAAAATTCCAACCCTCATTTCGACCCTTTCTAATTCAGACAAACGGGCAAAAACAAAATTCCCACACTAAGAAACAACTACCACATAAAAAAAGGACCCCAAAAAAAACATTAAAAAAAAGGGATCAAAAAATTCCACCTGTACTCCTCATAGTTATCAAAGTTCATCCATCCACCATGTTTGTTACTTGCCATGATAATAAACGACAACACCGAAAACAACAGCGCGATCACTCTCAGAGCAACCGATCCTTTTCTGATCATATCCTCTCTCCTCCATCTCCTCAGAACCCCCGCCACGCCGAACCCGGTTCCGGCTCCGGCGGTGGTCTGATCGCCTACATCGACCACCACCGCCGGCGGTGGTTGTTGGGCCGATTTGGGATCGTCTTGATTCGACATTTTCGGGGAATTATTGGACTGCGTGGAATGGATTGTGAGACGAAGAAGACGATGAGGATTGACGAGGAGTTTGCTTTTCTTCACAAGTCAGCAACAGGTGGATTGTTCCGAGTTATATTCGATGGAAGGAGAAAGAAATTCGTGGGATTTGGTTGTGCGGTTGGATTTCATTTTCATATTTTTATAATATAAATAATATCTATTTATTTATATTATTTTAAATATATATATAATTTATCATATTAAATAAAAATTTTATATAAAAAATTAAAAAATAAATTATTGTATTTATTGTTTTCTCTCGTAATTGATACAGTACATCTCATTATCATTAAAAAAATATTATTCATCAAATTTTATATATATATAAATTCGTATATCAATTTATATTTCACAACAAATGGAGTAATAATTATGTTGTTCAATGGTTAATTAGCCACCGAATTGTCCAGTACGATTAACTAGTTATTTTAATTTGTAACTTTGTTTTAACCAATGAAGATTGGTCGTGTTAAGTACTTTAATACATGAAGATTACTATTTTGAATGTTAATAGTTATTGACTTACTAATGCAATTTGTTGGGAGATAATTTGATTGTTTTGAGTTGTTTCATATTGATCTATTGGTTATATAATACGAAGCACGGGTCCTAGACCGCTAGACGTACTTATGCATTTGGGTTTGGCACGTAGTATAGGACAACATAAAGCGTTCACCATTGTAACACGATCAATAAGATTAGTTTAAGGAGATTTCTACTATCTTAAAGTTAATCAACTCATGATAGGTAATACATGTCATGCGAGAATATGTATTATATGATGTGATCAATCAATCTTTGACAGGATTAATGTTAACCAAAGATTATTACAGTTTTCGTTTTATTGTTCAATAATGACGAGATTGCTGGAGAGTGAAATATTGATTCGATACAATTATACTAGCTAATAAAGAGGTTTGTGTTCTTTCAAATTCGGGACAAAATCTGGTGTCTAGTCGTGGAATCCTGCGATGTTGGTTATCAATCAAAAAGGTCATTCATCAATGTTTGTGTTCGAGACGTATATACATCCATCACATGTCACATGAGGCAAGATCAAAAATTCAAGATTGCCACCTAATGTGTGGCATGATTATGCAGAAACCAAATGGGTGATGGAAAGAAGACACAACGATGAGAATAAACACTATTTCCATCTTAATATAGATGTAAAGTTTGGATAATGTACAACGTATTTTTATTGACGTGAATTTTAATTCGCATCGTGTGATAGTGAAACATTATTTTTCATAAAATTATTATATAATATGATTAATAGTTTAAGTTAAATATTTTAGCAATATGTTAATGACGTAAATTTCATGTATTATTAAAATAAGAAACGAATCCTCTCAAAGTACATACCAAATGATATACAAAATTAAAATATTGTATATAAATTGAAACGGAATAGTTAGCTAGGACCTTAGGATTCCAAAAACAAAAAAAAAAACAAAAAAGGTAAGATAAAAGATGCTCATTATGACATCCTGTGATGGCTCATTTCAAAACTGGGAAATAAATGTACCCACAAAATCCCATAAAACGCATAATATGGAAAAATTGATTTTTGATATGATCAGATATTAAATCCCTGATTTTAAAGTTAATGGTTTTTTTTTTTTCAAAATATAGATAATGATTTGAGTCGATATTTGAATTTATGTGTGTTGAGTTTATATGAAATTTAATAAAAAAAAATTATTAAATATAATATATTATATATTTTTTAAAATAATTCAAATAAATTAATATTTTTTATATTATAAAACCGACAATAACTACCATGAATTTATCCCTTCTTGAGATGCTTAAAAAACCCATCAAAAAATGACATGGATCCATGACTAATTAGCGACGGACACCAACAAAATAAATCAGACAGAAAAGATAAAAGCACACCATTATACCCCACTCTATGACAAAATTCTCCAGCTCATACGCACATAATCCATCTCAACGGCACCTTTTTCTAGGGGCAAGCCCCGTAATTTCTTCATACTTCAGTGGCAACTTCCACAAACCACATAGAGCAGCATTTCCCATCACCACCTCCTCCCATCACCTCTCCTCCGCTGCTGGGAACTCGGCCGAATCAGAATGGCGAATTCCTTGGTCGAATCATGTTTTCCCGTTCTGCCCCTCTCTGTTCTCAACTGTCGTTCCCTTCTCCGTCAACGAATACGACGCCGTTTCGTATCCTCTTCTTCTCCTCGTCGCTCCGGTGGAATCTGACGATGCTTGCTCATTGCTGTCGGCCTTTGGTAACGAGCCCTATATTATCGCTTGATTCGTGTTTTTTTTTTTGTCCTTTTTTTCTTTTATTTTTTTGGTTTGATTTATAAGTAGTACTTAAATGGAGGAGATATGTTGGATACATGTGTGAATATTGTTTTCGGTATGTGTGGAGAAGAATGCTGAGTTTATTATGTTCTCATCTAGTTCGAGCAGGAACTCATGATAGTTTATGGTTTTATTAAGGTTTGTATTCTGATTACATTATCCGAATGGTTTTCATTCTAATTGTTTGAGCCGTTTAATTCCGGTGTAGCATTTCCATGGTAATTTTGGGGTTTCACCTAGATGTTTTTTTTTTTTTTTTTGGAACATGGGGTTTCACCTAGATGTTTAGCTTCAGCATCTCCTGTAAATATCTAATATAAATATAGGGAAAGAGGGTTAGTACATCAGAGAAAGAAACTGATTGTTTTGCAATTTTTGTGGTTTGAGTCATTGGTGTTTGTGTTTCTTCATTGATTATAGATTAGGTCCTTTCATAACCTTTGGAGGACACAAGAATGAGATATGAAACGTGAGCCTCGTTTTCATATAGCTCGCGATATTCCAAATTGGGTGAGAATTATAAGATTGGTATGCTTTCGCTGTCGTTCATCTGCCATGTTCGTTTGAGATGTATTTCCAACTTCTTAAAGCTCACTTGCATGTGATATTCCAGACTGTTTTTTAGTCGTGACAAAGCTGTCTGCACTCTTCACTAGTAATGTAGGCAAAACCGTTGAGATATTTTGTTATTTATAACAAAGAAATATCTTTATTTGTATGTACGATTAAGTTTTGGAATAAACAATGGAGATTTAATTCGTCAATGTTACAAGCGTAGTGTTTCATATATATACTAGATTGGAGACAGCAGTCTTAATATTTCAAACTAGATACATTGGTTGTTTTGTTTTAAATCTAGTCGCGAAGTATTTTACAGAAGCATAGAACCAAGATGTGATAAAAAGTAAGAAAACAACTGACTGCGTGCATTATCATTTTGACAACCTCTTGAAACTATCTGTATCTCATCCGTTGAGGTTCTATGAGCTCTATGACTTGCCAATGGATACTCAAAATCATGCCATTGGTTGTTACAGGTACACAAGCAGAAGAAGCACTAACTAAAAATAGGGAATCAATTACACATGATAGTGGTCCGATTACAATTGAAGATCAACCGAACAAGGAACCGAACAAGATGCTTGTCTATGCAAGAAGACCGAAGCCACAATCCAGCAGCAGCCCACAAACTCCATCCAAGGAAATCCCAATAATTCAGCAGCAATTACAGCAAAGCATGTCCATAAGTTTCACCGAAGGAAATCCCAATGATTCAGCAGCAATTACAGCAAGCGTGCGCACAAAGCGTGCCCACAAAGCTCCACCCAAGGCTGTTATTTAAACAAAGAATTGTAATAAGAAAAGGGGGAGGAAAAGAGGTTTGTACTGAGTAGTGTGTTGGAACACCTCGGCCATATGGCTGGAAAGAGTCATTTTTCCTAAACGTCATTCTGTAAAACACTTCGGCCTTTTGGCTGGAAAGCTATAGTCATATCTTTTTCCGACATCACCAGTTTGTTTTCTTCATTACCTTCGTCTTCACTCTAACACCTATCGGCTTCCGCATTGCTCCTGCAGCCATAACATTACTGATCCGTTTTGACATGTACTCACCGGCCTCTACAAGGGGTTGCGAACTCCAACCATTTATCGAGGTAAGGGAGCTCCTCAAGCTCGTAGACTGATTTTGTCCATAATCATCGAAGCCGAGGCAGTCCATCCCATCGTCCTCCACACTTTGACAGTACGGATGGT
>LIEC01011905.1:25636-113862 GCA_001925005.1 Drosera capensis
TAGTGGTCCGATTACAATTGAAGATCAACCGAACAAGGAACCGAACAAGATGCTTGTCTATGCAAGAAGACCGAAGCCACAATCCAGCAGCAGCCCACAAACTCCATCCAAGGAAATCCCAATAATTCAGCAGCAATTACAGCAAAGCATGTCCATAAGTTTCACCGAAGGAAATCCCAATGATTCAGCAGCAATTACAGCAAGCGTGCGCACAAAGCTCCACCCAAGGCTGTTATTTAAACAAAGAATTCTAATAAGAAAAGGGGGAGGAAAAGAGGTTTGTACTGAGTAGTGTGTTGGAACACCTCGGCCATATGGCTGGAAAGAGTCATTTTTCCTAAACGTCATTCTGTAAAACACTTCGGCCTTTTGGCTGGAAAGCTATAGTCATATCTTTTTTCCGACATCACCAGTTTGTTTTCTTCATTACCTTCGTCTTCACTCTAACAAATTGGTCCGACCTGCCGGATCAGATTCACATGCCCACCACACGATCAATGGCCGATTCTCGTTTTGATGAGTTAGAGAAGACGATAGCATCAGTCTCGACCCGTATGGACCGCTATGAAGATTCACTAGCCGACATTCGTTCTTTACTTCGTGAGGTCCATGCCCTCACCTCCGCCACCGCTGGGCTGCCCGCTCCTGAATCAGCCACTTCTGGCTTAGTGGCAGCAAGCCCTTTCGTAGCATCGATGGCTCCTGATGTTGCAGCAATGACCCCGACTAGTCTAACTACTTTTCCTCGCCGCCTTTAACTGCCAGTGTTTGATGGCGCTGATCCAATTGGGTGGATTGCACGAGCGGAACAATATTTTGAACTCCAGCAAACAACAGAGTGCCAAAAGGTTCCCTTGACGATGATTTGTATGGAAGGATCAGCTCTCCATTGGCTACGCTGGTTACGCCAAACAACACCGAACATGACCTGGAAAATGCTCACCATGGAGTTGATTAAGCGATACGACGGGAGACGGGCTGGCAACGAGTACGAGCGTTTATGTTCGGTTACTCAATCAGCATCAGTGGACGAATATATTGACGAATTCATCGAAGTTGCTACTCAAGTTCCCAGACTATCCGATGCCCACTACCTGGGACATTTTCTCCATGGGCTCCAGCCGGAGCTTCGGGCCCGTGTCCGGGTCCACAACCCCACCTCACTGACGCCAGCTATGGAGATATCCCGCTTGATCGAAGCCGAGCTCCATCTTTCCCCTCCTAGCGCCATCAACCGTTACCCACACACCAACCGGCCCTTCCACCACTTTCCGAGAGCCGCGACCACCAGCATGCGTCCACCCGCGATCGACCAACCAGCTGCCCCTGCTCATCGACTACAACCCGCGAGCAAACCTCCTCCCGCCCTCTCACCTCCATCCGTTAAGCCCCTTAAATTTCACCCCACTCGCCGATTATCCCATTAGGACTATCTGAATCTACGCAGTAAGGGCTTGTGCTTCAAGTGCAAACAACCGTATTCTCCATTGCACGAGTGCCCCAACAAGGAGCTCCGAGCATTGATTGGCGGCTCTGAAGATAACATTGGCATCAGCGATTTCGAAGCCCTAGAGTTGGAGGATGACAGCCAGCCCACGGACGAGAACGATCACCCTGCCATTATGGCTCTGTCCTGCTACTCAATGGGTGGTCTTTCTAGCCCACGGACCATGAAACTTTATGGAAAAATCGGGGACAGGCAAATTGTGGTTATGATTGATAGTGGGGCAACCCATAACTTCGTATCCCAGTCATTGGTTTCCTCCTTGCAATTCACCATCGACTGTACTTCCGGCTTCCATGTATGTTTGGGGGATGGAAGACGCTCTCCTACGCTCGGTCACTGCCCAGCACTCACACTCTCACTCTGCTCCTTAACGGTCACTACCGACTTCTATGTTTTTGGACTCGGTGGTGTGGATGCGATATTAGGAGTTTCTTGGCTACGCACGCTAGGGGATGTGAAGGTCAATTGGGCGACACTCACCATGACTTTTGAAGCCCAGGGCACGGTGCACACTCTACAAGGCGATGCATCCTTAATCCACACCTCTACTGCCCTGCGCTCTTTGTTGAGGACAAATGACGCCGAGTTCGGTGTCTTTCTATGGCACCTCCGGCCTGACCCAGCTCAGACACATAAACCACCATCTATTTCCTCCTCTGAGCAGCGAGCATTAGAGCTAATTTTAGCCAAATTTCCAGCTGTTTTTGGGGATCCTGTCGGCTTGCCTCCCTTCCGCCATGTCAACCACCGGATCAAGCTGCAGCCAGGAGTTCACGCCGTGTCTGTTCGGCCATATCGCTATGGTCATACGCAAAAGGAGGAAATCGAGCGATTGGTCTCTGAAATGCTCACTGCAGGAATCATACAACCAAGTTCCAGTCCGTTCTCCAGTCCCGTGTTGCTCGTCCGGAAAAAAGATGGCAGTTGACGTTTCTGTGTTGATTATCGCGAGCTCAATCGTGCCACTATCGCTGATAAATATCCAATTCCGGTGATTCAAGAGCTACTTGACGAACTACACGGCGCATCCTATTTTTCAAAGCTGGACCTTCGTTCTGGATATCATCAAATCCGCGTGTGTCCAGACGATGTTCCAAAGACCGCTTTTCGTACCCATGATGGCCACTATGAGTTCCTCGTTATGCCATTCGGCCTGACCAACGCCCCTGCCACATTCCAGGCTACAATGAACGACCTCTTCCGCCCTTATCTACGTAAATTTGTACTGGTTTTTTTTGATGATATCCTCGTCTATAGCTGCTCTTGGCAGGATCATCTCAACCATCTCCATACAGTCTTGGCTACTTTGAGGGAACACCAATTCCGGGCAAATGAGAAGAAATGCACTTTTGGACAACGACAAATTGCCTATCTCGGTCATATCCTTTCCGCCAACGGTGTTGCCATGGACCCAGATAAGGTAGCCAGTGTCCTCCGCTGGCCTCGACCCAAGTCTGCCCGGGCCATCAGAGGCTTCTTAGGCCTTACTGGATATTATCGTCGCTTCATACGAGATTATGGCAAGATCGCTCAACCCCTAACGGCCCTACTCAAGAAAGAGTCGGGGAATGTGTTCCAATGGACACCAGAGGCAAGTGCCGCATTCGCTACTCTACAAAAGGCCCTAGTCACCGCCCCCGTGCTCATCTTACCTGATTTTACCAAGCCCTTCGTCATCGAATGTGATGCCTCCGGGACAGGCATCGGGGCGGTCTTAATGCAAGAAGGCCGACCAGTGGCATATTTCAGTAAAGCATTTTCCGCTGCAGCTCGCACAACCTCCGCTTACGAAGCGGAACTCAGGGTGTTAGTCTTATCAATTCAACATTAGCGGCCGTACTTATTGGGTAGGCCGTTTGTGGTCCGCACCGACCATCGTAGTCTCCGACACCTCCTCTTTCAAAAGATTGGAACACCGGCCCAACAGTTATGGTTCGCCAAACTCTTGGGATACAACTTCACCGTGGAATACAAATCTGGCTCCTCCAATGCCGCCGCTGACTCCTTATCTCGACAGTACGATGACGGCTCGTTCATGGCACTCTCTCGGCCGCTTTGGACCGACGGGGATCAACTCCAAACCAATCTTTCCTCCGATCCGATCTACGGTCCCATTATCCAGGCTTTACAGCATGATCCTCAAGCCCATCCGTCTTTCGCCCTGCTCGGACAGCGCCTCTACTATAAGGGTCGTTTGGTGCTCACTGAAGCATCGCCATGGATCGCCAAACTGTTGGATGAGTTCCACTCCACGCCCATGGGTGGTCATTCAGGAGCTTTTCGCACATATCGCCGTCTAGCAGCCACTTTTTATTGGCGGAACATGATGCGTTCTGTTCAGGAGTATGTCGCCAACTGCCTCACTTGCCAACGAACGAAGTATGAGACGTCCTCCCCAGCCGGCTTGCTCCAGCCGTTACCCATCCCGGAGCGGATTTGGGATGATATTGCAATGGACTTCATCACAAGTTTGCCAAAATCGCAAGGGTTTGATTGCATCCTGGTAGTCATCGATCGGCTGTCCAAATACGGACATTTTCTACCCCTCAAGCATCCATATACAGCCAGCTCCGTGGCACAATTATTTGCAAAAGAAGTGGTTCGCTTACACGGGATTCCTCACTCTATTGTTAGCAATCGTGATCCCGTCTTCACAAGTTCCTTTTGGCAGGAGCTGTTCAAGCTACATCGCACCACACTTAGAATGAGTACCGCTTATCACCCTCAAACGGATGGTCAGACTGAGGTCTTGAACCGCTGCCTGGAAACTTATCTGCGCTGCTTTGCTTCGGAACAACCACGCAGCTGGGCCACATGGATCCCCTGGGCAGAACTTTGGTACAACACAACTTTCCAATCAGCAGCTGGGATGTCCCCCTTTCAGGCCGTCTACGGAAGGTCCCCTCCGACTATTTTCCAGTCTCTTCCGAGTGAAATTCGCGTGGAAGCTCTTGGGGCTCACCTTCAGGACCGCGACGAGATCCTCAGACAACTCAAGCACAACCTCTGGCGCGCTCAACAGCAAATGGTACGATATGCTAATCGCCACCGTCGAGAAGTTCAATATAATGAAGGAGATCGGGTGTTTCTTAAGATTCGGCCACATCGCCAACAATCTCTCGCCAGTCGAGTGCACAAAAAATTGTCAGCACGCTACTATGGCCCATTCCTCATCCTCCAACGCATTGGGAAAGTAGCTTATCGGCTGCAACTTCCAGAACAGAGCCGCATTCATCCAGTTTTCCATGTATCACAACTTAAAAAGGTAGTGGGCGACCACCCGGTGGAAAGAACATTACCACCAGCATTAGCCATCCAGGCCACCTCAAGCTATGAACCCGTCAAGCTCCTGGCCACAAGGCACGTTCCAAAAGGGGGTACCATGGTCACTCAAGTACTGGTACAATGGAAAAATACATTAATGGAGGAGGCCACATGGATCGATTATGCTACTTTCATACAACAATTTCCTTCATTCAGCCTTGAGGACAAGGCAAGTCTCCCAGGGGAGGGCAATGTTACAGGTACACAAGCAGAAGAAGCACTAACCAAAAATAGGGAATCAATTACACATGATAGTGGTCCGATTACAATTGAAGATCAACCGAACAAGGAACCGAACAAGATGCTTGTCTATGCAAGAAGACCGAAGCCACAATCCAGCAGCAGCCCACAAACTCCATCCAAGGAAATCCCAATAATTCAGCAGCAATTACAGCAAAGCATGTCCATAAGTTTCACCGAAGGAAATCCCAATGATTCAGCAGCAATTACAGCAAGCGTGCGCACAAAGCTCCACCCAAGGCTGTTATTTAAACAAAGAATTGTAATAAGAAAAGGGGGAGGAAAAGAGGTCTGTACTGAGTAGTGTGTTGGAACACCTCGGCCATATGGCTGGAAAGAATCATTTTTCCTAAACGTCATTCTGTAAAACACTTCGGCCTTTTGGCTGGAAAGCTATAGTCATATCTTTTTTCCGACATCACCAGTTTGTTTTCTTCATTACCTTCGTCTTCACTCTAACATTGGTGCCGTAGAACAAAGTCCATCAAAGATGCTCAAGACATTGATGCAAAACATTATCTAAATTGGTGGCTTAATCATTTGGCTGCTGCCAAAAATAGAACCAAATCCCCATAGATTGAGGAGCGGATTTAGAATGATGAATTAGAATCCCAGAGAAGAAAAGTACATCCAAATTAACAGCTAATGATTTTCGATTACAGGATTTATAGAAAAAGGGGAGATGAGAGTAAAAGGAAAAGAGACAAAGAACAGGGAGAAGAAGGGAGGAAGGGAGAAAGGCAGGGAGAAGGTATTTATTTTTTGCAATCTGCAAATCAAGCCTTCTCCCTCTAGTCTCTCTCTCTCTCCAAGGAATCTTCAAATATCAATAGAAGAATCCCATGAAATCCCATCAAAATGCCCATGAAACTTGAACAATGAATTATTCATTGTAATCATAGTTCTATATTTCATTGCAATAGTCTTCTACAAATCTGTGAAAAATTTGGTACCCATCAGCCTTTTCTTGGGTCATTTTGAAGAAATACCGTGCTGTTTCTTCCAAGTTTGTTGGCTTATAGTTGTTGGGATTATTTGGATCGCGGTCATGGGTACATGTTGCAGCAAAGAAGCCATTGGAGGGTTCAGGGACGGAGAGGTCGATGTGTATGAACACGAAGGTGATCATCGTCATCACCGTCATCATGAGCATCAGGTGAGAAGAGGAGATTATGGTGCTTCTGTTAGATTGCAAGGATCATCCACATTTGTGGCAATGGCTACCCAGCAGGGAAAAAAAGGAATCAATCAAGACGGCATGACTGTTTGGGAGGTACACCAATCCTTTCTTAGATAAATTCAATGATCTTGAAGAGTGTAATTGATAATGACAAAATTTGCTATTTATCTACCATTACCTTTGTAAAAGTTGCAAATGACTTTTTATTATTGTACGTTGCTGTTAAGAATAGAGATAAAACATTACAAGATGGAGACAAAGTGATGGTCTTGTTTTGTTACCAACAGGACTTTATTGGTGAGAAAGATGTGTTCTTCTGTGGAGTTTTTGATGGGCATGGCCCCTCTGGGCACAAAGTAGCAAGGCATGTGCGTGAAAATTTGCCGTCCAAGCTCTCTGCTACATACAAGCGTTTGCAGATGAGGGGACGGAGTCAGAGCGACACTGATGCCTTCCATGCCTACAATGACAATGAAGATGAACATTGTGACATCAATAGTCCTGATCGAGATATGCAAGAAAAGACAAGCCCTGTTGGTCAATCCTATGATAACACAGTTTGCAGATCTTGGAAGGCTAGCTTTGTTAGGGCTTTCAAGGAGATGGATAAAGACCTGAGCCTCGATGCATCCATGGATTGCTATTGTAGCGGTTCAACCGCTGTCACAGTTGTTAAACAGGTATAAACTTGGGGTAGTCCTTGGTTTTATGTATTTTGCTCCACTCGTGCATAATTAATTTCCTTGTTGTTTTTGTGTTCCATTCAGGGCGACCATCTAGTAGTTGGTAATTTGGGCGACTCTAGAGCTGTGCTGTGCACAAGAGGGGACAAAGGTCAGCTGATCCCTGTCCAACTCACAATCGACATGAAGCCGAGCCTTCCTCGCGAAGCAGAGAGGATAGAACATTGCAAAGGAAGATGTTTGCTCTGGATGAAGAGGCCGATGTGCTAAGGGTCTGGCTACCAGATGAAGATACCCCCGGTTTAGCAATGACCAGGGCGTTCGGAGACTTATGCCTAAAGGACTATGGACTCATTTCTGTTCCCCAGCTTTTCTACAGAAAGCTGACGACAAGGGATGAATTTATTGTCCTAGCCACCGATGGGGTAAGCATAATTTGAAAATCCTAGATAGTCACAATCAAGATTCTCCATTAGATGTGATAGAATCAGGATCATAGTATGATATTGAGGTTTGTGGGATTGCATCCTATAAATGAAATTTCAGTGTAATGGGGTCAGGATTAATCTGACGGCACATCTTGCTGCAAATGCCTTGATCAACTTGATCATATTGTTTTAGCTTCTTTGTTTTCTTTCAGAAGCGGCTGTTTGGAAATTCCTCCCTTATAAACAGCATGTATTCTCTCCGGTGCAGGTATGGGATGTGCTGACAAACTTGGAGGTCGTGAGGATAGTCGCTTCGGCCAGAAAGCGATCCATGGCAGCGAAGTTGCTGGTTGCCCATGCGGTCCGAGCATGGAAGAGCAGATTCCCCTCCTCCAGGATCGATGACATGGCGGTCGTGTGCTTGTTCTTCAAGTATCCGCAGAAGTCCAAATCCTTATCGGATGTAAGCCAAGTCACCCCAGATAGCTTAAGCCACCTCAACTCCTCCATCTGCAGGTGGTCGAGTCTGAGCAGTGACGATGGCTTCGAGTTCGTGGAGAACAAAATAAGGGACGGTGAGCCAGAGGAATGGAGTGTTCTTGGAGGGGCTATTGCGGAGGAACCTACCTCAGAAACTCCTCGGTCCCACAGATCGGACACTATCAAGAGTAGACGGAAATCAACAATGCGGGAGAGTCATAATGGCGCCGCAGCTTAGGCTCTTAAAACAGATAGAAGCCAAAGCTTGTATTTTTTAAATATGAGTTTGGTTTTTTAAGAGCTGCTGGAAGTGAAGGAGAAGCCGATTACTGTACTGTGCACATCCCCCCCCCCCCCCCCCCCCCCCCCTCTCTCTCTCTCTCTCTCTCTCTTTGTATCCGATAGATCGAGAAAGCAAAGTCGTTAACTTTGGTAACGTATCGGATAGGCCTTGAGATCGGTAAACTCGAATGGGCCTTATGATCAGTAAACTCATCAATGTCTGTTTTTTGGTGCACATTTTTCATAGGATTTGAACTCGAAAGGAAATTTACTTAGATAATCAAACGTTTCAATCGCTTGGATAAATAATGTCACCCTCAATCATTACTAACTGAACATATATTATTCGAGCTCTTGGTACACAACAATGGGGACAACCTACCAACGGGACCTCTTGCCTAAAAAAGAACAATTAGCATCTTGGTAATATGTTCAGGACTTGCCAATTTTCGACTCTATATAATGACGATATGCTCAAATTTAATTAGACAAAGGCATGCTCATGTTTGTTCAATGGACCTTCTTGCCCAACTCTTCCAACCTATTTCGTTATCTTACTCTCAATCTAATCAACATATATATATATATATATATATAGTAAATCCACAAATTTTACATGTATTCAATGACATGTGTTTTGCATGGAATATATAAACTAAATCCATAAATATTACATGTATTTCATGATATGTATTTTGTATGGAATGTCATCCATGATATGAAATTTACGATCAAAATTTAGATTTAAATGACACGACGATTGTATACAAATTGATTCAGAAACTCTCATTTAATTTTACATTTACTCGTTCATGTGTAAGAATATTCCCTTTATTTCAGAAAATATACAACATTTTTCTAATTTGATTGTCTCACAAAATATAAAAATATTTCATATTTGATTTTTTTTCTAAAAAACTAACAAAACACCTACTTTTTATCTTGAAAAAAAGGAGTATGCGTCTTATACACCGTGTGTCAAGTTTTCAAACAACAATTACGATTAAAACACACAAATCAATGGTTAGGGTTAGAATGTGATAATTGAATCTCAATCATTTATCTGTATTGTTTGAATTTTAAGTGTTCATGAAGCATTTTATACACGATGTGCCATTGACACACAATCCATATACTTTTTTAATTTATATCACTGCAACTTATGTCATTATTTATTTTCCTTTTTTTTCTCAGTTTTATATCACACACAAACAAAAAACAAATACATGATTTCTATAAATTTTAACACATATACTAGGTTACTCCCACTGACCAACCTAAGTCGTCGCATGAATGAATAAGTTACATCTTCTGATCCAAAATAATTATAATAAGTTAACTATATGTATTTATCGAGATTAAGTTTGACTCGCGTTGTAGAACGATCAAACATCATTTTTTGAAAAATTATCGTGAAACGCTAATGATAATTTAAGATGTGTATTACAACCTGACGTCGCTAACAAAGTTTTCTAGCGTCGTTTAGACGTAAAACGAAACTATTCAAAATACGTATTGAAAATATAAAAATGTAAATGTTATAATTATTTTGAGACGAAAAGAGTAATTCACTATCAGAAAATATCATGATTTTCATAGTGTGAGAAATCAATTATTCTCATTATAATATTTTAAATTATCATTATTATTTCATAATAATTTCATATGAAATGATGTCTGATTGTCATATGATGCAACATGACGCAAGTCAATATTCATAACAATATATACTCATTGATCAACTTGTTGTATTTATATTCAGACGAAGGGACTATTAATTATCCTAAAATCCAAAAAATTAGGATTGTCCTAAGAAATTCACCAAGCTTCAAAACATTTTAACCACGGTGGGAAATCCTACCACAGTCCTCATAAATAGAAGGAAATCTTTTGAAGATCAAAACTTAATCGCCGAACTAATCAAGCACAACAAATTACCTTTCCCCTAAATAAAAACTCCACACGAAAGATCATT
Organism: Drosera capensis; assembly: GCA_001925005.1. Classification (NCBI taxonomy): domain Eukaryota; kingdom Viridiplantae; phylum Streptophyta; class Magnoliopsida; order Caryophyllales; family Droseraceae; genus Drosera; species Drosera capensis. The sequence continues at coordinate 35,736 of LIEC01011905.1, forward strand.
CTGGTCCTTGCGGCCCATACCACAACACCACACGGTTCGATCACCCTCTCCCTCTTTCTTCACTGTCCGATCAACACCGTCAGCCACCCATCACAAAAAAAAAAAAACAAAAAAAAAACGGTAAAATCAAAAAACAAAATGCTTGCGGCGCAAGCAAAACACCCCGTGACAGCGACGAAAAAAAAAACATAAATATCATATCATATCAGCAAATTCAGCATCCGAATATGCCTCTCTCTTCATCTTCCTCCTCCACCGTCATTGTTCTCTTCCTCTTTACATAAACCCCCAAAATCACCTCCACATCCCTCTCTCTACCCACAAAATCATCATCAATGCACACAACCCAACAATCACTCGCCGGCGCCGGCGAACCTACGGCCGGAATCTTTCCGGTGCAGTTCTTCGACGGCGAGCGAGAGAACGAGATCGGAACCGTCGTGGTTTCCGCTTCCACAACATTCAAGACCTTCCAGTCCTTGATCAGTCAGAAAATCGGAATCTCGCCGCACCAGATCACAATCTACCTCGAACGGAATCATCACCAAATCAATGGATTCGTCTCGACTGCTACTCATCTTCATCATCATCATCGAAAGATTCCGGTCACGAACAAGTTCAACTTCGCTGCAATTGTTGGAGATAATTCGTGTTTCTTCCGCGCTGTGCTGAAACGCTCTCGTCGCGCTCGCCGGAGACGTCCAACGTCGAAAGAAGAGATGATTAGTTACCACAACAACGGATACAACAACAGTACTGGAATCATGTCACCGGAGAATTTTGTTCTGCTTCGTCGAGGAGGAAGTTATCCCGGTCTGATTCCGAGTCCGGTTCAGTACGATCAACCGGTTCATTATGATCCGGCTCTGTACGATCGGTTTCTGGATTACAATATGAGGATTATGGAGGAGGAGAAGGCGAGGTACTTGATGACGCTCAACATGAACTCGAATGTCTACTCTGATCCCGATTTCGACTGGAACTCGTCGGAGGTCGGAGACGACGCGGCGTCGACCGGCAGCGGAAGCAGAGAGAATAGTAACAGAGTCATGTGCGAGTTCTGCGAAAGCTATGAAGCAAAGGAAGGCGAAACGGTGCCGTTTCACTTCTGTGCATTCGACGAAGAGGTCAAGGGCGTGTTCGTTTCACGCGCCGGGCCGATTGCGAGGCCGGCGAAGCCAAAGTCGCCGGAGAAGGAGAGCTGATGACATTACACGGTGTTATTTCCGGTGCATGACCTGTAAAGGTATTCTGATTGCATATGGAGGGGTATAGTGGTAATTTAAGGATTTTTGTGTTTGTTTTGGACCAGCAAAGGGTTCCTCGCAGGAGAAGATTTTTGAGCCAGCTGATGAATTGATAGGTGAAATTGATGATGGATTAATTTGGGTGACTAATCCATTGAACTTTTTTCCTGTTTTGATGAACTTGTGAATTGTGATTAGCGTAATGCTATAAGTTATTTTGTCAACAACAACAATTTTGACTGTTGATGATTTGTTACAAGTTGTTTATGACTTTGGCTAGGTCTTTTTTTTTTTACTACTGTACAGTGTTGCACTTAAAGATATGGTTTTGGATGATGCCTCATTCGCTCGCTCGGTCAGTGACTTAATTGTATTGAACATGATCGTTGTCAACTTGAAAGAAAGTCTTATTCTAAAAGGGAGACTGAGACTTGAACCTTATTCTATATTACGTACAATATCATTCAACTTAATTTGCTTAAACATTAAGGTATTCACCATTCGACATTTTGAGTCAAGCCTTTTAACTAACTTTCTTGATGAAGTCAAATAGCGTGGAGAGGAATATATTGTGATGCTCTGGCTGGGATTATAGTGTCTAGAGAGGAAGTAGGAGGCCAGTGAGCCCGTATTAACAACTTTTTGTTTAGGATAACAACAAGTTTCAACAAGAATTCCTTGCGGCATATGCACACAGCACATAGTCTAAATTTACTGCCGGAACTTTATAACCCACCAGATATTCAGATTTGAGGTAAATCATGTCATGATCATTTTGGCAAAGGCGTTGATAGAGTCGAGCCACAAAATTGAGCCATAAAATTCAGTTCTAAATCTTAATGAAGTTAAAAAAAATTGATTAAAAAATTACAATGCTAACATATGATTAAAATATACATAACTTAAATTACAAGAATTTCATTCTTAATCTTAATAACTTTTAACGTCGTTGAAACTCTATTAAAATATATAATCCAAATTAGCGTGCAATTTCCGTATACAAAATCCCTCATCCTTCTTCATCTCTACCGAACACCGCCGCCTCCAAGTCGAGGCAGCCTAATCGCACTCCAACTCCTCGGGAAATCTCCCCCAAAAAATATCATCGATTCCCAAAAACCCTAGGTATTTCTGCGCCTCCTACTCACATCTCGCATCTCTCCGTTTTTTCTGATTCGAAAGGTAAAATTATTGATCGCTCTTTTCGTTTCCTTTCCCTTGAAGTTTGATTATTGTGTCAGATGATTCGTTGTGCTGATCTTTGAAATTGATTTGATGGTTTTTTGTTGTGTTTCTGGATCTTATCATCTCTAAGGAAACCCTAATTACTAGTAGTATTGTATTGGGCTTACAGAACGTGAACGCGTCTAGGGTTTAGTTCTGGGAACCTAGAGTTGCTTTGTGTTGCGATCCATTTATGCTTTTGTTTATCTATGTAATCGTATGTGGCTGGTTACACGATATAAGTTGCTGAATTGATTCGGTGCTTCGACAAGGTTTTTGACAGCTTTGATGTTGGAGTACGTATCGGTGTTGTGAATTATGGGATGATTGGGGAAGTTACTTCTATAACGTTTTTAGGGTGAATTTTTTTCGATAGAATAGATCAGACTGAAGCAAGCCAAGATTATCAGGCTGCATAGCATCTATCTGAAAACGGGAATTATGGGCGATGATTCATTACATAGATTATCTTGCTATATACGGTCTATTTGAACTCCTTCATAACACTTTCGATTTATATTTCGTTCTCTTTGCAAGTTATTAGTTATGTGATCATGAGGTTTAACATTACTGAAATGATTTTCAGGACAAAAAATTGATGGCGTAAATGATGTCTCTTTGTGTTTGCTGTCGGTCTGATGTGGAGGTTTCATTCTTATCGTGGAGGTTCTGATTCTGAGAAACCTATATACTTAGGGTTTTGATCTTTTTCTAGATAGATGAGTTTACCATTCATCTGCTTCGGTATTTAGGCGAACAATGCATCTGCTTCCTCTTATTTACATCACGTTATTTGCCTAACATGCATAATAATGGATTGCCGTTGACGGTTGATTAGTTATCTGGTGAAGAATTTAATCTTTTCCACTTTATTATTTATGTCTGCAAATGTAACTGGACCTTCATTCTCCTGTTTGATCTAGTAACCTTCACCCTTTTCTTCTGTTTTTTTTTCCCTTGCAGTTGTTTGTGATTGATTCAAAATGTCTTACGACGATGTTGAGATTGAGGACATGGAGTGGAATGAGGAGCTTCAGGCTTACACGTATCCCTGCCCTTGCGGAGATCTTTTTCAGATCATGAGAGGAGGAGATCGCTCGTTGCCCTAGCTGCTCTCTTTATATCACTGTCATCTACAACATGGAGGACTTTGCTGGTGGCAAATCAAATTCCAACATCCCGTACTCTAAACAACAGCCTATTTCTGTTTGAAGTCTTGAATCAAGTAGCATTGATTCATCAAATTTTGTATGGACTACAGATATTTTGCATCTGGGCTACCACTTGAATGTTTACTGAAATGTGTGTCGTTGGCACTCTTTTTGAGTAGTTGATATATGGTCAAGGCTAGGATTAGATGATTACTGTGTTCCAGTTTTGCTTTGCTTCACTCCAGAAATTGGTACTGCTTGATTGAAATTAGTTTCATGGTGTCCTTGTTTTTTGTTGTTCTTAATTGCTTTCGTGCGGCTACTTACACTTGGGTCTCGTTTGGCTTATGAATGGGATAAGGCAAGAGAACCAAGAGGAACCGGTGAAGAGATTCTGGGATTAGTTATCCTATCATATCTATTTTACAAATCATGCTCGATACAAGAGGGATTAACATATAACATATGGTTAGTGGGAGATAGTCGAGTGACGGGCGATGTTTGGTATGAGAGGGATTAACATATAACATATAGTTAGTGGGAGATAGTCGAGCGACGGGCGATGTTCGGGTGGCAGTCAGGCAGTGGGGCGTTATCGGCAGGTCGACTGTCGGCATTCGATGGTTTGTTTCGGCTTTTGACATTGAAATACTTATCCCGTTTTATGGGATTAATAATTCCATGTAAAAGGTAGGATTGATAGTGAGAGTAACATATGTGTTAACTCCCTATGTGAGATTAGTATTCGTGGTTTTTTTTCCTATTAAATATAAGATTAATAGGTATTGATAATCCAATTCCTCTTATCTCGAGTATCAAATATGATCTTTGGGGACTGAATGGTGGTTGACAAAGTGATCTTAATCTCGAGTATAAAATATGATCTTTGGGGACTGAATTGTGGTTGACAAAGTGATCTTAAGATAATTTGAAGCTACACGCATTATCGAAGTTGCAATGTGTCCTCATAGAATTAATCTATACCGTTAGATCATGTTTGTTATTGTATAGTTTCTGTGTGACATAACATATCTGTAATTAATCTTGTTCTTGCCCAATAGTATTGTACATATGAACATTAACTAGATCAACCTGTTTCTTGTCGAGTTACTATCATATTATGTGTTGCTATTAAGCGCACTTACATCAAAATCTTTATTTTTTTTCCTCAGTTTTTCATTCTTCGTTATACTTAATACTATATAAATTGACTTATAAAAATAAAAAATGCTATAATAATATGATAATTTTATCAAATTTCTCATTTTCACATTATAACTTTTATCATACAACATATATTCCAAAATATTTTTTACATAATTTTTGAAGAATATATGTCATAACACGCCTAAGCTTAACTATATCTACATAAATCCAATGATTGAGATTAAAACACTATCCAACAATTAATAGATATACTATCATAATGTAAAGCTCCTATCCTCATATACATCTATCCCTATATTTTAATATTAAATGTTAATTTATATTAGATATATTTAAAATTAAATATATCGATATATATTCATTTTTCTCTTTTTATAAATTATTTAAAATTTTTATCACATCAATTATCTTTTTCTTTTCTTTTTTTTTACAGAATTAATTGCTCTAAATGTGGAAATAATCCATCCTTTCTATAATCAGACCAAAAGAGAGAGTGAGGCCGCAAAAAATGGCCCATCTCCGCCACACACCCTCTGTTCATCTCCGAATCGGAACCGCATCGACGACAACACCTACGAACAAAAGACACATTCGAACCAGGGCCAAGAGATCGAAGTAGAAAATGGTGATGATGATGGGAATGGTGGATTCTACGATGGAAACTCTAAACGAGAGGGCTGCATTGGTGAGGGAATCGCTGCGCAAGAGCCAAACCATTACCGATAACATGGTTTCCATCCTCGGTTCCTTCGATCATCGCCTTTCGTCTCTCGAAACCGCTATGCGTCCCACTCAGGTCTCGCTCCTTGGTTCTGTTTCGCATTGTTTCGTTGTTTTAATGATTTGGTTTCGATGTTGATTTGTGGTGAGTGAGTGATTTTTTCTTGTTTGGATTGGTTTTGTTGTAGATTCGGACGCACTCGATTCGGAGGGCGCATGAGAATATCGATAAGACGTTGAAGTCGGCGGAGGTTATCTTGGAGCAATTCGAGCTTTTTCGCAAGGTTACTACTCAGGCTTCAGTGTGTATAGGGTTTGATTTGGCTTTCGCTTCGTGTTATTTGCCAATGTGGATCGATTTATTGCGATATTAGCTAATTAGGATAGTCGGATCAATGTAGTTAGTTTTGTATGTTTGATGATTTGGGTTGTTGATGGGGTTGGAATGTGTAGGCAGAGGCGAAAATATTGAGAGGGCCACATGAGGATCTCGAGAGCTATCTTGAAGCGATTGATGAACTGAAAGCAAATTATCAGTTCTTCAGCACCAACAAAAGCTTTAAGAATGCTGAAGGCACGTATACCCATGTCAAGGTCTTGCTTGACAGGGCCATTGGAAAACTAGAAGATGAGTTTAAAAACGTCCTACTCTCATACAGGTCTGTGGGTTAGATATTTTCATGGTAGATGAATGGGTGACATGTTGTTAGTTTAGGTGTGATCATGTTGTCGAATTTTGATTCTGAAACGAAGTTATTGTTCCTCGTGGTTTCAGCAAACCTGTTGAACCTGATCGTTTACTGGAATGCCTACCGAGCTCTCTAAGGCCATCAGCATCAGCTAGTGATACTGCTAGCAAGTCTTCCACCAACTCTAATGAGCAAAATAAAAATGCTGAGAATGCTGTCTACACACCTCTAACTCTTATTCCACCTCATGTGGTGCCGTTGCTGCATAATTTAGCTTCTCAAATGGTCCAAGCCGGAATGCACCAGCTTGTCCTTAGGATTTACCGGTAAGGAACTGCATATCCTGTACTTGTGATGTATGTGCTAGTATATGAATTATGTGAATATTTTTTGCACCTTCACATGAAAGTATCTTTGACTTTCAGGGATACACGTTCTGCTGTTCTGGAAACAAGCCTTAGAAAACTTGGTGTTGAGAAACTTAGCAAAGAGGATGTACAGAAGATGCAGTGGGATGCCTTAGAAACGAAAATTGGGAGTTGGATCCATCACATACGTATAGCTGTATGTGCTGTTCTCTGTTGAGTTTGGTTTATGGCATGCAGATTTCATTGCAAGTATTCGGTTTTTGTTCAGGTCAAACTGCTATTCGCTGGGGAAAAGAAATTATGTGACCAAGTATTGAAGGATTCGGAAACTATCAGGATTCTATGTTTTGCTGAAGTTACTACAAACAGTGTGCAAATGCTTCTTAGTTTTGGAGATGCTATTGCCAAAAGCAAGAGATCCCCCGAAAAGTTATTTGTTCTTCTGGACATGTATGAGATAATGAGAGAACTTCTTCCTGAGGTTAGTCGAGCATCACCACGTGAATATAGATATAACCTTATATTTATGATTGCATGAATTTTAGCAGCTTTGAATTGTAAGGGCATGTTTTTATACGTCTTGCATTTAGTGCTGTGTTCTTTGGGTAGTAGTTTTGCGTGTTTTTTTTATCAGGTGAAGTTGTTTTCCAAAGAGCTTACTACTCCATGTTTCCTTGCCGTGCATATTGTACTACAATTAGGTCCTTTCGCCTTTAAAATTTCTGCTGCTTACATCTTTTGATATCCATTGTCCTGAAAGGATGATTTTGAATTGGCTCTGTTTTTGCTATTGTCATTTGGCTAAGTTGCTCGACATTGAACTTGGTTGCTACTGAACAGATTGAATCCATATTTGAGGGAAGACCTTGCACCGAAACACGAGAAACAGCAACTGGATTGACAAAACGTCTTGCACAGACAGCCCAGGAAACTTTTGGTGATTTTGAAGAAGCAGTCGAAAAAGACTCCACAAGAACTGCTGTTCTTGATGGGACTGTTCATCCATTGACCAGTTATGTAATCAACTACGTCAAGTTCTTGTTCGAGTAAGTCTGTCCTACTTTGCTCTTAGTCACCAGTATACCTCCATGCTATCTTACTTGTAAAGCAAGGATGGCACGAGTCTGGTATTTAGTTCTGCTTTTGAATTTCTTCTCTCGTTCCGTTTTTGAATTGCTTCTCTTCCAAAGGTCAGAAGTTTTGGTAATGCCCTGAGTAATTTATGTGAAGAAAACCATATTGAAGACATAGTTAAAGACACCCAACCTGCTATGAATATTTGAGCCTACTGTTTTCCCGCTTGAGACTGCTAGATTATGTCATCATCTTCAGAGATGTTCTTGTATTAGTTTCTGTTTATGCTGTTCTCATACAGGATTATTCATGTCGGTTTTGGTGTTTGCTCTTACATTACTTAACGAGTTGGCAATTCCTGTCCATACCTTCTTATGTTGTTACCTTTATCCTTTGATGTTAAGATTGCCAACTACGTGCATGCAGTTACCAGTCAACCCTGAAGCTGCTTTTTCAAGAGTTTAATGAGGGCGATTCGGATTCCCGGTTGGCATCAGTGACGGCACGTATAATGCAGGCTCTCCAGAATAATCTGGATGGGAAATCTAAGCAGTACAAAGATGCTTCACTAACTCAGTTATTCCTTATGAACAATATTCATTACATGGTCAGATCTGTTCGGAGGTTTGTTTCATATTCTTCTTAACACACTTGAGAATTTTCATGTTGTATGCATGCTATTTCTTTACAATAATTTTATTGTTCCAGATCAGAAGCAAAAGACTTACTAGGTGATGATTGGGTGCAAAGACATCGAAGGATTGTCCAGCAACATGCAAATCAGTATAAGAGGAATTGCTGGGCAAAGGTCCTAGTCCTTTTTTGTTATTTGACACTCATGTGACTTGTGAGTATCTGAGATTGTAGTCAAATAAATAATGTGACACATAGCTGGTGTTTCTTTTTTGTCGTACCATGTTCTAAAAGATTTATCTCGTTCTCAGGACCTAAGCGCCTCTGATTTTTCCCTTTGATAATGCTAGAATACATCATCTGTCATTTCACTGGGCCGGTTCACCTGCATGTCCTTTCTCCATTCTATAAAGAGAAATAGTTATCCCAGTGAAATGTTACATGAAAAATAGTCTCACAGTAAGTTTAGTTTGGTCTTCGTTTACTGTTTCATGTATCATCTCATTTCTTCTCATTGGTATAAGTCTCTTCCAGTCCTCAAACAACTTCCTTCAATTTCTCCTCAATCAGGGAAACTTTTACATGTGAATTCTATGTTTACTTATCTTATCTCTCAGTGGGACTCCATGCATCCATCTTGAGCGAATCATATTAGTCATACCGGCCATTCTCTTAAAATTCTAGAATACATGCATACCTTAACCAGAGAAGAATATGATGCTGCGCTGCGTTTAAACCTTAGGTGCTTGATTGACCATTTGAGAAAAGAAAGACATCGAAAAAGTTTACCTCTGATTTGCCATGTTTGTAGATTGTGCAATTGATCACGCTACCACCCTTGCCTCAGTCTTCTGGTTCAGGCGGCACGACACCGGACTTGACAGCAGGATTATCAAGAGCAATGGTGAAAGACAAGTTCAAAAACTTCAACATTCAATTTGAGGAGCTCCATCAAAGACAGTCTCAATGGACAGTTCCTGATACCGAGTTACGAGAGTCCCTAAGGCTAGCTGTTGCTGAAGTCCTGTTGCCCGCCTACCGTGCTTTCCTTAAACGTTGCAAGTAAGATATTCTTTTGTCTTTCTTGCCTTTTCGTCTGCTATGTTCATTGGTCTTAAAAACTTTTATGTTGTCTGTACTGGGCTCGTTTACTAATTGTAGGTCTATGATCGAGAATGGAAAGAACCCTCAGAAGTACATCAGGTATACTCCAGAAGATATTGAACACATGCTATCGGAATTCTTCGAAGGGAAGACATGGGGTGAACCAAAGCGTTAAGGCCTGAGGTAGGTATGTCATATTGGCATAATTTTCTCGAAACCATAAGTCAAGTTGCTACATCAGCTTAGTAGTTTAGGAAGTGTTATATGCAGTTATCCATATAGAATATGTTGAACACTTAACACTCATGAGTATACAAACATGATTTCTTTTTTAGCTCTCAATTTTAGCATCTACACAGTTTACGATATGAGTAGCTTGTTTCTTGTGACTAGTTCATCAAAGTATGCACCGTTGGACCCTTGATTTGACCTTAGGCGGTGCACCTGAATGTAAGGTGATAAGCTCCTCACAAATCTCCCCATGTCTCTTTTATACGATACAGCGTTGATGGAAATAAGCAAATTTTGATCATTTCCTGGTCCTTTAAAGCATCATCAACTTCTGTCTGAAGAATTCCTTACATCTCTGAGTTGCATGCCCAGTTGATCCTTATCTTGACTGGTAAACCAAAACAATGGATTAGAATCAAGTTAAGAGGAGCAAAGCTTCCCTTTTGAAAAGGACCCATCATCTTTTGAGACTTTCAGTTCCTTGCACTTTCATTCTGATTCTTTCCTGCTATGGTTGAAGGGGGCTTCTGGTTGTATCGCAGCATAGCGATCGATCTGAGTATTAGTTGGTCACGTCAAACTTTTTCCAGGTTCGTTTAGGCTAGTCGTGTAGGTCTTGTGTAAAGTTACAAAAGCTTCATCCCGAGTCTGGGGGGTATATCCTTGGCTTCAGATGTAGATTCATAAACAAATTTCTTGTAGCTCTGCTTTTGTCTATTGACTCCTGCCTTTTCCTTCGAGGCTATTTCCTGGATTGTGTGGATGCGACTGAATTACCGATTTTGTTAAGTTTCATTTTCATAATGCAGTATTGTTATCGGATAAACCTGTGAGTGTAGCTGATCCTCTGTGGTGGAGGATCTCCTGCCGTGGGCTGTCCAACAACAGGGGAATCTAACGGCCCAGGAAAATCAAATGTCAAAAGCCTTGTTTGAAAAAGTTTGATGGTGCAATTTGCACCCTTAGATTGATATACAGCAAGGTTTCTGTGCAAAAAAGTACAGCAGACGATCCTCCTCCACAATGTGGTTTTACCCCATATAGGTTTTGTAATGATGCTTTAGATATCAATTAGCTAGTTTCATATCCTTTTAACCCCACGGTGAAGGGGTTATAGAACTTTGGGGGGAGTACCACCCTGTAAATGGCGCTCTTAGACTTGTTAGGTTCAGACCAGTACCCTTTAATCAACGCAAGCGAACATGTTGACTGTCATCCATATGGTACATGGTTCTGCTCCCTTTTTGTGGTCTCCTATATGAATTGTGATGAGATGAAAGTTTATCCAGCGTGTGAGCCAAATGTCGTCGAAGTTGTAAATTTGGTTACGGTGTAGGTTAAGAATGCGATTGAGCTTGTTAGTTTCCTGATACGTTCTATGCGGGAGAAACTCTCTTTTTCAATAGCACTTTTAACTCCCAAAAGTTGTGATTCTTTTCTTGGATCCATAAACAGATTCAGGTAACCTTTTTCATCAGGATGTTACGCGTATATTCCCCACTTCTTCTAGCTTTCTCTTTGAACCAAGCCTCGAAGCTTCTTTTCGAGGAAAAGTGGGCCCTATTCGAGGCTAATGATCCAATCCCTAGGCAGAATTATGTTTACTAAGAAACACAAGTTTTTGCGGACTAATTTAAACTTAGAGTTACTTTATGGGGAACAGTTATATATTTTAGTATCGAAGAAGCTGCCAGTAAGATTTTGCATCATGCATGCATGATGAGGCACCTAAAATTAAGGCAATGCCCGCCGCAGACTTTGGGGTGCCCCCAGCTAGGCTATTCCTCTTTAAGTCAAATGTTGAAGGGAGGGAGGTGTAGTTCATTTATTTTTTCTTGCCCATTTTTCATTGGGGAAGGCATAGATAGCATCAAGTACGTTCTTGTTTAAGCTTATAAAATAGTTTTAGCTTACAATGTGGTCAACAATCAAAGCATTATGATACAGATCTATTTCTCTTGTGACGATCATCGTCATGTGTGACCGTCAGTATCATCATAAGAAATACTCTTGAAACCTTTTTTTTTTCATGACCTTTTTTATTTTGAGACTTCCTTAGACAAGAATTGGTACGCTGGCGCTAAATCCTAACTATAGGGTATAACACCATCCTCAGTTCCCACACCCCATCAACTGTTCCTTGATCTCTCTTCCTTTCTCATCTATTTATCCCCACAACTAGCCAGCCTCATTGTGGAAACTCCATTCCAAAAAACACTCGCCCTCTCCTCCAACCACCACCACCACCACCACCACCACCATCATGTCGGAAAAAGACTGTGGCCACCACGACCGCAGGAAACACAAGCTGCTCCGCATCATCCTCATTGTCTTTCTCGTCCTCGTGATCCTCGTCCTCCTAGCAGTCCTCATCACATGGGCGATCCTCCAACCGAAAAAACCTCAATTCATGCTCCAGGACGCCACAGTGTTCGCCTTCAACCTCTCTGCCCCCAACATCCTCTCCTCGGTGCTCCAGCTCACCGTCATCGCTCGCAACCCCAACAGTCACATCTCCATATTCTACGACAACCTTGACACCTACGTCGTCTACCGCGATCAACAGATCACGTACCCAACATCCGTCCCCAGCGGATACCAAAGCACTCATGCCACATTCATCTGGTCTCCGTTCGTGTATGGCCAGTATGTCCCCATTGCGCCTGTGATTGGAGCAATGCTGGCCCGGGATGAGCAACTTGGGACAGTGCCGTTGGAGGTGAAGATGGATGGGAGTGTGAGGTGGAAGGTGGGGGCTTTCACGTCGGGCGAGTATCGGATTCATGTTTCTTGTCCGGCTTTGATCAGGTTTGGGACTCCGGCCGCAGGAGTTGCCGTGGCTAATAAGGGCATTAAGTATCAGTTGGGGTATGCGTGTGGCGTTTCCGTTTGATCAGGTTCTGTTTGTTGACCTTTACATTCCCTCTTTCTTTTAATTTGTTTTAAATTACAGTTTAAGAATTGGGATCTGATACTATAAAGTTTATGAGGGTTTAATTGTGTTGATTACCAAAGTTGATGAGATATTCAAGATGATGAATAGTCGATTGGCTTTGTAAATGTAGAGGACGTACACATTGCATTTTCAGCTTCGGTTACTATATGATAATTTTGTGAAGACTGCTTGGATCTGAAAGCTTTTTGTGATTGTTTTTTGTTTCAATGGAATAGGTCGTTGAGTTATTTGACTAATGATCATGTGGGATACAAGCAAGCTAGTAATTTACTATATGTATACAGCTCGGATCGTGATGCACTAATAATTTTCCTAATGAAGATTAGGAGAACATGGCAAAGTTGGTTCTCATCAATCATCAAGGCACTACCGAGGGATTATTGTGTGCTGTTAATGAGTTAATCTCACTTTCGTCGAGGAACAAACAGCATCAAGCGATCATAGACGCTTTGGAATATCATTTGTATCTTGATAACATCATGAATCTCTGTGCTGAAAGTATTCAAACAAACCCAATGAAACAAGAAACTTTTTCTGATTCGTAGCAGCTACAAGTGTAGGGAATTCGACCCTTTTTACATCATAATGAGCCCTATGAAACTAATTCAACTAGAAAGTGATGTTGCAACATCCAACAAGGTGATTAATTACACATACAAAAAATAGGCACGTTTTATTGTATCTTTTACTATAATAATGCACTGTGTGTGCATCTTTCTATCAGTAGTAAGTGATCCTTTCTAAGATAAGACAATATCAAGCATTGATCGTGGTAAGCATGATTTCTCTTCTTTCATGCACATTAAACGTACTTTCATGTCATATACCAACTATAGATCCGCATGATGTGGCGATTCTTGATGTTAATGAATAATGATTTCAAGCAACCATAAGTGCTATGTTGCGCTCTCGACAAGAAATGACGGATGAATGAACCAAGCATCACCACCGTAACAAACTATTAAGCTTTGCGTGAAACAACATCTTGGTATACTCCATTTTCTGTCATGCTATGGTTCCCATTGGCTTCGTATATCTTCAACTGCATTCCTGCAATTTGTTCTGTGATTCAACATTTGATTCATCTGTATTCTGTGAACTAAAACTTGTTTCGGAGATTCTGGTTATCCTCTAACAAGCGATCATACTCGAGGAGCAAATATTCCGCTTGTTTCAGAAGCGCAGCGACATGGGCTTCTGCCGTTTCCACTGTCTTGACCTTGTGTTTTATTTCCAAACTGAGCCTTTTCGTGTTCTCAATTAGCTTCAATACTTCTTCTTGCAGCAGCTTATGCTGCTTTGAAGCTTTTCTCGTCTATCTCTTTCAGCTGTTGCTTCTCTTTCTGAAGCCCATCGATTTCCTTTTGTTGATGCGCCGAGGTGCTTCTGAGCTTGATAAGTTCCTGGAGATAACCGTGCATCCGGTCCACCAAGAACCCAAGGAACAAATCCTGAGATTACAGTGATTCCTGATCAGAAATAGTCGGCGACAAAGATCTTAAAAACCAAAACATCAATAGCATAGCACAACTTTTTTAAAACCATGATCAGGAACCTTCCCAAAATTCTGATCTTAGAACGACAAAAATATTAGCCACAATAACTTTAAAGCCATAGATTGCAGAAGCAAAATCCTACCCATCAAAGAGGCCTCAAGTGAGTGAGTTCGCCAAAGGACTTGATCCCTCGGCGATATAGTTCCAAGTTTAGTACCCTTGTTCGGGATCTTCAAAATGCTTATCAGACTAGAGAGAAGAATCACAGACATTGTACCAGCGATAGCCTTCACGGTGGCCGGACCCTTTCCCATCGTTACTTGATCCAAACTGCTGATCACTAATTCCCATCTTCACCAGCATCAGAAATAACACAATGGGCCCTTCGGAGAGTTTTAAAAAGTCCTTGCCACTATCACATAGGTGACTTTGCAAACAGGCTTTTCAAGATCCGTCTCACTGCATAATCCTTGCGTCCATCTACCATTGGTTGTTTTCCAGAATAAAGCTCATGCAAGAAAAAATTGGTTGTTGATTTCCGATAGCAAAAACATAACTATAGTTTACTCCAATGAAGTGCCACATTTGACATCATTTCTGTTTCAAATTACACAGTATTGAATGCTGAAACAGAAGACAGCCGCTCGTGCCGTACTATCATTTGGAAAACCAATCTACCTTTTCCTGAGAACACATATCAGTGCAGTTGTAAAACTATTATGCACAGCTATGGCAGACCACTTGCTATGGGATAGAAACTTTGTATGGAGTTGTTGATGACAGTTAAACTTGTTTTGCCTTGACTTAAACTTACAGAGGATGCATCTTTGTTTTGTACATCTCACAAAAAGAAGCAGGATCGTCCACCACAATACTCACTAATGATTTCTTTGTTTTGTGCAAACTCACCAAACAATACTCTTAATACAAATCCTAACAGAGGGGTACATTTCTTGTTCACAAGAAACCAAAGACCGTTTTCTCTTTGAGATCTTGGAAAAAGCGAATTCAATCAGTCAATGCCGTGAAAGTTCATGAACGACTGACCGTCTGATGGAGGGTGGCATGGAGGAGAAGAGGAGAATGCGGCGGCGTGCACTGACCGTGGACGAACAATGATGTTGCCGGTCAGGCTATGGCGATGTGTAACTCTTTTGTGATATTCAGCTTCCATCTGCAGTCCTTCTCCATTACATGGCTTCCACTCCTATCCTATGCACCCCTTGTAGGCTGTAGCAGTTGCATTCGTATATCCTTGGAGGCTTCCACTAGTTCATCGATTATAATTTCGGGTGAATATATGGATTATTTTTTTTTGATAGGATCTTTTATAACTTAACGTGATTATTTTATTTCATGGTTAAGTTCAAATAACCTTTAAAAAAAAAAAAGGCAATCATGGTTACGATAAAAGATAACATGTTGCTCACAAAGGTATTTGTAGACTTGTATTTATAAAAAATGAATAAACAAAATGAAAAATGAAAAAATTCCGAAATGAAACCTACCACACTTTGTCGAGCCTCTACTAGTCCCTGCATCCTCACTACTCTACTTATCTTACCAAGCCACTCCCAAATCTTTCCTCTCCACCACAAACGCCTCCTCACCTCTTCTTCCTCCTCTTGCCCATCGCCTCAGAGATGGCTTGTGCGGCGGCGTCGACGGCGCTCCTCGCTTCCTCCCCAAGGGCATTTTCGTCCACTCCCACGGCTGCCGCTGCCCTTGCTGCTCCTTCCTCCATTTCAATGCCGCAACGCCTCTCTCTCCGCACCGCTCCTCTTTCGCTCTCATCTCGAACATCATCACGCTCTTCATCCTCCGCTCGCAGCGGCCGCTTCGTCGTTCGTGCTTCTGTAAGTTGAAATGCGAACGCTAATGTTCTTGATTGATGAATTGGAATACTGCTGCATTTTAGGGTTTGAGTATTACATTCGTGACTTTGAAAATTGAAGTTGGTTTTGTCATTATCTGTTGGCTAAAATAGTTGGATTGTGCAGCTGAGATTTTGAATAGACTGATGTAGTGTATCATTTATGTGAATTGGGAGCGAATTCTGCAATGTGAAGCGTTTCAATCGTTGAGATGGGGGTTTGGTATTCGAGATTTAGATCTGATCTCAAGTGGTTGTGTTCTCCAACTATACTGAGTAAAATTGTGGGTTGCGTGATTGTGCCTGGTGATCTTATCTGATTTACCTACGTTCAGTGTGTTCTGATTTCTGTAAATTGTCGTATAGACCATGTTTGTTGTTGCTGATTATCCTAAAGACAACAAGGCTGCAATTGCTGCTTCAGTAAAAATATGGCTTTGATGGTTGAAGCTACTGAAATACTGTACTATTCACTTTCTAACATATTTTGCACCTGTGTAAGCTTGGGGATCTAAAATGTCCTAGAACTCAAGTTTTCCTTATGTTTAGTACACGGAAATTTGCCAGTTTTATCCCAATGTCATTTAGAGCACTAAACTCCACCAAAATCAGTTCGAGTCTCTGCTTAAGTTCTACTTTTTGCCTAGCGTCTATGTCCAGAATATTCAACCAAGTTTAGCTTGAATATCTAAAATTTTCAAAAACTCAAATTTTCCTTATGGTTAGTACATGAAAATTTTGTCCAAATGTCTTTCATAGCTCTAAACTGAGTCAAATCACTTTGAGCCCATGTTTAAGTTCTACTTAGAGCCTAACATCTATTTCTAGCATATTTGACCAAGTTTAGCTTGAATAAAATGTCCAAAAACTCAAGTTTCCTTATGGGTTAGTACATGAAATTTCACTGATTTTGACCAAATGCATTAAGAGCACTAAACTCAGTCAAAATTATTTTGAGCCCATGTTTAAGTTCTACTAATAGCCTAACATCTTTTACCAAACATATCCGACCCAAAAAGCTTAGAATTCTAAAATTTTGAGCACCAGTTTGAGCACCAACACAGGCTCCCTACATCCCAATTGTTCTAGCCATGGAACCGATTTCCGATTACATAAAGGGCTCAACGGTAAGTCGCTCCCCTCCCAACCGCAATGTCAGGGGTTCAATTCCCGAAGACATCAGGAAACAGTCTCTCTATTTAAAAAATAGAGATAAGGTCTGCATATATCACCCTATTTTATATGTCCTGCCCACCTTGCACTTGGCGAGATAAGTGAGTACGTTCCTTTCATTTCTTTTATTTCCATGAATTTATAACCCTTTACTTCCTCTATTATTTAAGCAATGAACCGTTACTGCAAAAATTTCTCCTGGCACTTAACATGCACGAAAACAACTTGAAAGTGCCTCTGTATTTTCACAGAAACATTTTTATAACAGTGTGTTTTCTGTGTTTCTTGAGCAGACCGAACTCCCTTTGGTGGGGAATGTAGCCCCAGACTTTGAGGCGGAGGCTGTTTTCGACCAGGAATTCATTAAGGTATCCACCGTGACAAACAAAAATATATCAATACTCTCATTCAGTTCAGAAGCCAATTTTTTCGTGAACATATAGATTAGCTTGATGAGCTACTTTGTCTACATGGATTGCTGATGGAGCGAAAACGTGTGACAATGTTCTGTTCAAGATTTCCATTCTATTTTAAAAAAGGGAGCATAAATCTTTCGGTTTTACCTAAATGTGCGTGGTATGTAGCTGATGGAGTCTACATGTATCGATCTACCTTCCATTGCAGGTCAAACTGTCAGAGTACATTGGGAAGAAGTATGTGATCTTATTTTTCTATCCACTGGATTTCACTTTTGTATGCCCTACAGGTTAGCGAAACGTGAATCCCATTGTGACACCCAGGAGATAGTTGTTGAGAGTTAACTGATACCATCGTTTTGCCTGGCTCTTTTCTAGAGATAACTGCTTTCAGTGACCGTCATGCTGAATTTGAGAAGTTGAACACGGAAATCTTGGGAGTTTCAGTTGACAGTGTGGTTAGTGTTCTGTCCATTCTGCAGTTCTGCTAATATTGTAACTTGCTATGTTAGTCAATCTCATTTGGGTTTTCTGATTATTTTTTTTCTTGGCTTGATTTTCTTTGTTACTTGATGCCGGGTTTATGCGTGAATTATGGATTGTCTTGGTAGTGGAAACTTTTCAATTTATTTACTTATATGTCTCTAGTGTTATGTTCACGGTCTGCAGTGTCCCATGAGTTCCGATCATCATGTGCGATCTCATAACAGGATCGTTTATTTATACCTGAGTACTTGACTATGTCTACAATTGCACTGTATGATTGATCTATCTTTTACATGGTGTGCAGTTTTCTCACCTTGCATGGGTTCAAACTGATAGAAAGTCCGGTGGTCTGGGTGATTTGAAGTATCCACTTATATCTGATGTCACAAAATCGATTTCGAAATCCTATAATGTGCTGATCCCGGATCAGGTATGGTGATCGTTCAATTTTACTTGCAATGAATTGCTTCATCCAGATACACAATACTTCTACTTTTTCACTAAAAAATGCTCGTATCGTGGAACTTGAATTCTGGCTGGTTGTCTGTAAATTTCATCACATTTACGATTGCCCATGAACCAGGATCCAACCAGGACCTCCTACTCAATGGGACAGTTTTTTTTTTTTTTTTTGGGGGGGGGGGTGTTTCGTAAGAAATGTATAGATATGATTCGCTTTCAATGATTGAAGACAACAAGAATTTAAAGGCATCACCTGAGGAGTCACGAATCTTGTGCTCGACCTCTTGTTCAGCATCATTTTTATTTTTGCATACGGAGCTTGATTTCGATGATGTTTTCTTTTAGGGGATTGCACTTAGGGGACTATTCATCATTGACAAGGAAGGAATCATTCAACATTCGACCATCAACAATCTTGCCATTGGTAGGAGTGTTGATGAGACTCTAAGGACTCTTCAGGTATATCTACAAACTTCTCACAAAATTCGTCATGAGCTGCGGATGTAACTTTTTCATTCCTCGTATTTGCAGGCGCTACAGTACGTGCAGGAGAATCCAGATGAAGTTTGCCCCGCCGGATGGAAGCCTGGGGACAAGTCCATGAAGCCAGATCCCAAGCTTAGCAAGGAGTACTTTGCAGCTATTTAAGCAGCTTGCACTGCCAGGTTTGCGTCACCCTGATGACTAGTCACTGAGATTCTTGATCCTTATGCAATGTATGTAATCACTATGATCTCGACATCCTGAGTTAGCTGCTGTCATTTTTGAGCTGGCCTTGAGAATAAACATCGCATTGGAGGACAGGATGCCGCATATTGCTAAGGTGCATTGTACTGCTTTTGTTATGTCTTTTGGTCTGTGAAATGAACAATGCAGTTTGCTTATGAGTAGCATGACTGGCCACATTGTCTTCTCGCGAAATGCCCGCTTCGGTCGAATTCTGGCTGATCACACCCGAAAACGATCTGATTCACCGATTTAGTGCCAGAATTCGTCCAGTATGCGACCAACATGGGTAGCTAGATTACTTACCCATCACGGTCGCATTGTTAGCCATGGAGGAACATGTTACCCTACTAATTAATGATCAGCGAGTTGATTCTGTGATAGGAAAAGAAAGGACAATGTAGAAATTAGGACCATATAAAGACTAGTATGATCCTAGAATCATAGACTTGGCACACTTTCCATGACATTTCAGGTTCTGAAAACGATTTGTGCTTAGCTTCCACGATGTCAACCTTTAAAATAATGCTGTCCGGTTATGTCATCAACTTTTGTTCATGAACAAAAGAGAGCAAAATAATTCAATGGTCTAGAAAGTGCTAATGCTAGTATCATTATATTAAGAAAAGAATGAATTCTCTTTGGGATTTATTGGTAACTTCTTGTGATGACTATCTGTTGGACCAAAGCTAGTTGAGCAGCTCATCCAAGGCGCCAAGCGACAAAGGTGTTGAACTGATTACAACCTTTGTGGAGACCACATCACCTACGAGTCATATGCATATCTGATCCCAGGATGTCAACTAGACAGAACTGACGTATCTACGTACTAGTGGAAAAAATATTCAAAACACAATAAAAAGTTTCAATAACCAATGACGCTACTCAAAATACTCTTTTTTTTTTTCGTAATATAAATAATATTTATTTTATTTATATTGTTTTAAGGTATATATTTTTTCGTATTATTTTAAACACATGAATATATGTATCGACTTCAAATAAAATCAAATTATGTTCAAATCAATATATATTAGGTTGAAGTACGTAATTTATATAAGTATTGATGTTTTATGTCAAATTTATAAAAAATTATATTTGATACGCATGTTAAATTTTATATCGATATACGCGTCCGAATAAAATGTTATATTTTTTATAGGACGAAATGAATATAATATAACATATTTAGTAATCTTTTTATAAAAAAAAATCAAAACAATCTCTATCTATAATAATATATTTTATTCTTTGCTCTCATAAAAATTTTATTCTTTCACGGGTCGAATCAATCCTATTATGGGACGGAATAATCAAGGACAATACATGAAAAACCAAGTCTCAAGAACTGACTGGACATTCCACATCTTACAAAAATGAATGTCAGTCAACGACACAGGCGGCGTGCATGTGACACATAAAACAATAAGCAGATTAAAACTTTGATTATGGTAAATAATTTTTCCTTAAGCACACCACAAAAAGAAAGAAACCAGATACACAAATCAACCAATGATACCAACTCCATCACCTACAGACACATACACAAAACAACCAACAAAACTGAACCGAGAGAGAGCAGACGCAGCCGACGAAACATCGCCGTTCTCCGTCCATTCCATGGAAGATGACACCAACGTCACTCATCGCCCCCACAACCCGCAATCGAATCCCCAAGCACGGCGACGAAAAACACCAATCATCGCCGCCGCAAACGGACACCACAATCCGTCCTCATCGCCGCCTCGATCATCGCCGTCGTCGTCTCCGTTCACGAAATCTCCCTCGTACGTCTCCCTCAAGGACTTGATCCCTTCCACTTCTCCGATCTCCTCTCCTCCCGCCGCCGCCTCCTTGATTCTAACCGATTCCACGATCACCGATTCCGGCGAGAAGATCTCGATTCGGAATCGGCTGGTGAAGCAGGCGGCGTCGGCGTACCTTCGGCCGATGTCGACGTCGTCGGTGGATGACCGAAGGCTGTGGTGGTGGTGGTTGTTATCCGGCGAGGTTTTGGAGCCGGTTTGGGTGAATGTCAGGAGATGGTTCGATGATGCGGTGAGTCGTGTTTGTAGCTGGTTGACCGATGCGTTTTGGTTCCTTCTCCGGTGGCTGCCACGGTGACGGTGACGGTAACGGTTCGTTTCTCTTTATGGACTCAAAGCAAATTTGTTTTACCATGGTTCCTTGTTTTAGGTTGGGGCCATTGCTTGAGTATAAATAATATTTGTATGTGTTGAATTTTAAGTGTATAGAACAATAAGAATTCCTAGAAAAAACGGATTGTGTATTACATTGGGATTCCTTGTAAATTAATTGAGATAACTCAACATGTAGCAGTGTTTCTTATTTTTGCATCTATATGGATGATAGTAATATACTTTCTTAAGATGATGCGATGCAATGACTATGTATTGGACGAGGCTATGCTAAAGTATAGCACAACCGTGGGCATCACCATATGGTAGCAACGAGAAGCGAGCGACGATAACAGTTCCAGTTCCTTACGACTATATGGTAGTAAGTCTTACGGAAATTTTCAGAGAAAAGATTCATTTATGTTCTCCTCGATCATGTGAGCCTCTTTGGACTTGTGATCTTGGAAACTAGTAGAGCCATTTCATCATCGTGATGCGACTAATGGGATAATCTGTGGTGTCTCGATTGTGGTTAGGTTTCTTTTCTGTGATGCAGAGTATCGGCGCAAAGTCCGTGAATTGAAGGCCACAGGCATTAGCTCTGGACTTGCACAATGCCTGGCCGGCTGGCCTTTTTGATGAAGAAAACATGTAAACTGGGCAAAGTAACAAGGTCAGACTCACTTCAACAAGCATTATTTTTTACATGTTAATCATAACCATACTACTGATACCACATTAATAAAAGCAAAAACTACCGCTAACAATGTAATTAGCATTCACGAAACATCAGCTGCTGCTAAATAGAAGTCCAAACTAAGCTCATTTCAGCTTTTGGATACCATCTTGATCATGATGACCTACCGGATCCTAGTAAACGCAACAACCTTCATCACGGTTGACTGCTTTGCAGCGAAGATTAGTTCATCTAACTGGACTTCTTGTATGAATTAGGGTTCACATAAGCACCTGCACCAGTGAAGAAGAAACTACTACAAATGTCAATGAAGACTCGGATGATGACACCATGAAGGCAAGCTGAGTTGAGCTGCAGGAAGCAGTTGAGCAGCTCCATGAGCTCATCCTTGGTGTACATTTCATTCTCCACAATCATCTGCAGCATCGAGTGCCGGAAATCAAGGTACGGATCCTCGGAGTCCTTCTCGAGCGCCACAGTCTTAGCCACGACAACCTGGTGTCCGGACCTGTCGGAGCGAAAATATGGGACAAGATTATCACTTGATGATGATGATGATGATGAGTAGTCTTTGAATATCTGAGATGAGAAAGTAGAGGTTGCTTGAGTTGAGACGGATGTGGTGGAGAAGTACTGGTAGAGTTTGTGGTTTTTTGATGAGTAGTTTGGTAATTTGGTCTTATTAGCTGGTTTGGGACTGAAAATGGAGAAGAGCTTGCGTTTCATGCAGCTGCAGCCTAGGTTGACTGAGACTGTGTTGAGGAGCTGCTTATGCTTTCTCTTGATTGTGGACATTTTGGCGACGACGACGTTGATTATACAGGCAATGCTGCAGGTTTATCCTAGAGTGGTGTCTGCATTTGCTGAAGGAAGAATGAGGTGGGAAGGGGAAGCTGGTTCTAGGTGCTATATAGAGAGAGATAAATGGCTCATGTGAAGGTGAGATGTCATCATAACTTAAGATGAGAAGATATGTCAGATGTTGGCATGATTCAAATATGAGTGAAAGATCAAATGATGATTGGCTGATTGTTCTCTACACTCCCACAAAACAAGGGCTCCAAGGTGGTCCTGTTTGTGAACTAAATTTAGGTAGATTTCAGGTCAATACATGGGATCTGCGGCACAATGATCGTTGTTTCCAAGTGTAAAATACCAGCAATAGGAACAATGCTTGCTGTATATTATCTTTGTAAATAACTGAAAGTCGAATTTTATACGTTTTTGTATCCATTGTTACATGGGTTTGCTCATTTTTGCGTGTTTATTCATCAAATAAGTGCTGTGGATTTGTTAGGGATTTCAGCAAGATATGATAAGCCATAGAAGAGAGGAGATGACTGATGAGCATTGGCAAATGGCGACCACAACCATGTCTAGGAATCTCTCTTTCGCATGCTATGCCATGCTCAATTCCCCATGTCACGCAGGTTGTTTCACAGGCGATCCATAGAAAACAGGTCATTTACTGAGTTTTTAAGTTTCTGTGAAGTAGTCAGTCCAGTCCTTTTCATATCAAGATTACTCGCACATCTTCACCTGTATTCGAATATTTTTCTATCATTTTAAGTCGATTTTATTATATGATGTCAAATCCCTGATTATATGATGGGATTAAGAATTGTTCATGATTGAACCAATCTTGCTTTGACTCAGAAATGCCTCGTCTGAAAATCACTTGGGGGTGAAAAATCTATACTGAGGTGTGAGCCTGCATAATTGCATTCACCCTTGGAAGCTATCATTGGTGTAGAAATATAATTGATCTGAGTATTGAATGCTACAAATAAATTTCTGCGCATGGTTGGTCATCCTCACAGTAAGGTTACATTAATTAATGCAATCAATTTTTTATCAGACAAATTTTAAAGACGTTTTCATCTCATAATTATCATTTAATGGAATTAAAATCTTTCCCAACAAATCAAGGTGACAAATGAATTGAATGGAATTCAATATTGTAAGGAGTAAGGACTCCCCAAAGGGAAAAACTATACGACTAAAGCGAAAAAGTACTTATCCTTACTTTTTACCGACTGACACAGTTTCCGACTTTCAGTCACATTTAATAGCAAGTTACATACCATATCATTTTCATATCCCCTAACTTACAAATACGACCTTATGAAACAACTTGGTGGATTGTGCTTGAGCTATCATACAAACAAATTCAACAATTAATGGGAAGAATGAGATATACATAGATATACCCTTCCGTCCTAATTTACATGTAATTAGTTGATCCGATACGAGATTTTATGTATGTATTAAATTTTTATGAAATTTGATGAAAAAAGAATAATTTTTTTAGAGATAATAAAATTTACTGTATTAGTCGAAAGTGAAGATAATGGTATACTTATGATTGATTTGATTTTGTTTAAAATAAAAATTTGATAAAAAAAAGGAAAAATTACAAATATATTGAGATAGTTCAAAAAAAAAAATATTACATGTATTATCAGACAATAGAGAGTATTGAATTCCTAATTGCACCGAGAAAAAATCTCCTACTATACTTACCGTACCAAAATTCTTCTCCATTTGATAGGGCGAAAACATGGATGCTTGAGTCGAATTGCTTCAAGTTGATACGGCCGATGATAGTCAGTCCCAGAATGACAAACAAGACAAGTGTTTCCATCATGGATCTAAGCAGTCACTATCGAAAGCTAATGCCTGTTACTTCCAAATGCAACAAACAGCAACTGGGCGTTGCTGGATAGTATAAATGGGCAATCCACTCCAGCTCAAAATGAGCCCAGTGGGCTTGCCCATAATGGGTAACTCCCTGGCATCGAGGGAAAAAAAAAAAAAACATGCGAGGAATCTTGGAACAACAAGTACATTAACGACCAAAGGTTACCATGTTAATGCGTACAATTTTCACCCTCAAAACTTTCCCAGCATCAATCTTCACAAATATTTACGTAACCTTCCCGTCTTCCATCGGAAAACAGTTTCTATGTTGAGTGGTGGCTGTGTTGTTGCCTTGGCCCTTTGATGAGGCGGCGTGCCACACTTCTTCACTGGCACACGATCAATTAAATTCACGAACTTCCAAGTCCATATCTACAAAAAAACAAGTGGGAAAAAAATACTGGTGAACAAGTGGACATTCTTCAGCATTCACAGAAAGTGAGTAGGATGGCCGTTTGCTTCACCACTTTGTTCATCATCCTCATCCACCTGATCTGAAGAAGACAAACAAGGAGTCGTCATCGCTGACGACGGGAATGACATAGGGGAAGCAGGAGAACAATCACATGAGAAGAACGAAGAGGAGCTCGTAGCAGCAGCAGCCATTCGTGTCAGTTCTCTCGGATTCTGATTTAACTGATCGCGAAACAGATGATACTGGAAAAGAAGAAGAGGCCAACAAATCGATGAAGGAACCTATTATATACCCATGGTTGCTCTTGCCATTGACCTTCAAGTACCAACCGAGGAGCTCCTCAAGTGACTTCCAATCCTTCATCCCATCAGTAACAATCATCTCCTCCATTGATCTTCTGAAATCAATAAATGGATCCGTGGATTCCATCGACACGAACACGGTCTCCTTGTAAGGGACCAAACCAAAACCACAGCTGCAGCTGCTGGAGTGGGTGTCACGGACCTTGCTGGTCTGTTCTAGGAGAGTTTTAGACTCCCCTGGCTCGAAGAACAGCCTATCTGACCTCAAATCACGAATAACTGTCTCTATTTCTTCAGACCCTGTTACATCCGACCTCATCGAAACACTTCCCAATGATCTCCGAGATGATCTTGTGATGATTGGAGTGTCATCGGGTAGCATTCCATTAACAGGCAGGGGCTTGAAGATGCTGGACTCCTCCACAGCAGCTCGGAATGAGAGGGTTTCCAGGTGGGCACAGGCCGGCCATTCCCATAGGGCAGGAGGAGATTTCTGGTGGCGGTCCGAGGAGGAGGGGGCCGCAGCTGGTGTCACGGCGAGGGATGACCGCTTCATCTTCTTGCCAATGAGGTATCCGTTGAAGAACTTCAGCAAATGAGATGTCTCAAATCAGGGGCAGAATTTATTGTTTCAAAGGGTGCAAGCCGGTATCAATGTTCTACATTTCGGGGGGTTTCTTTCTGTGATACCATTAATGGTGAATAAAAAGAGAGGCAGAGGAGGTCACCGAATTAGATATTTGAATGTTTTGAGCCAAAAGGGAACTAATGTGTGTGTGTGAACAAGCAACTTGGTCTCCTGTATCTATACCTGCAAAATAAACGGTTAGAGTTACACGAGTTTCATTGAGCCAAGACAGAATTATGTTTGATGATAGCAAGACGGTATATTCCTATGCACTATTGTAGAAATCACCTTAACTCGTCGGCATATCAGTAATACATGGAAAAATGCACGTAACCAATAAGAGAATATACCTAAACTCAAAACCTTTTTGGTCTTATCTTCACCTTCAGAATTGCATCTTCGATGTGAGGATATTCAGCCTCTTAAAATGTCACATACAGCCAACAACCTTTCACGTTCAATAAACTATTGACTGAGTTTTCGTTTACTGTTGTCTTATAACAATTACACCTAAGAAAGACTATATCCACTCTGACACTATATCGAAAATGCACTACATCATGAAACACACCTTTGCTATTTGCTTTGAATCGAGATACAAACTCATAAGTGAAATTAGAAACAACTGACCTTCAATTCATTAGTTTCGCCCCAGCAGATGGGTTCACTTGCACTTCAACTTGCCCCTACAGTAAAATCACAGGATAAATGAAGGATGACTAAGCAAGTTTGTAATGAGTATGATATTAACAATTTAATATCCAATTGTTAAATATGAGTCACATCCAAAACGGTCATATACCTATGACACAAGGAATCTTACACACTTCAACAAATGGAAGATGATGTATAAAATACCTGTTTGAGAAACCACATTGTTTTACCTTTTTAGTTACCTGCCTTTTCGATTTTCCCCCTTCAAAACAAATATGCACAATTAGTTGGAGCAGCTTTCTCCTATGAAAGACCTAACTTCGTGGACAAAAAACATTCATCAAAACCAAAGCAAACCTACTCGTGTTTTATTGGAACTTTGACAAAGATACTTTACTCCTTGTCTATTCCGCTTCAAAATACTTTACTCCTTGTACAGGACAGAAGGTACTTCACTATAAATACTAATAGATGAATTATGTAAATATTACTATATGAATCATGTAAATACTACTATATCAATGACTCAAATACTGCCATATGAATAATAACAATACTAAATGAATTATGTACAATCCTACTCTATGACTAATGTAAATGTTACTATTCAAATTATGCAAGTGCTTCAGCAAAGTTAACAATAAGTGCACTGATAAGCTCCAGAGTAATAACTGTCACAGTGAGTTAGAAACGTATTTCACTAAATGGATCGACTCACAAAGCTGACATTACATGAAAATCGGTGTTCGAAAGCATCCAACAAACAGACTCGTATCAAAATTTTGATAATCTACCAGAAAAAAATTTACACAATTATCTTTCTTCCCTTTTTAACTAGAAAAAGGCCAAAGGTACACCTAGAAACAGTTCAATCCAAACCATGCAACACGTGGTTACCCTAGACTAGGTGCTCTTTTTAACAACCCTATATTGTATACTCCCTTCTGGTGCATAATCTTTAAAAGTTATTTTCCCCCAAACCTTTTGTTGTTGAGGCTTTTCTCCCATGGACAGGTAACAGTAAACAACAGAACATTTCATCTGAATGTGCAAACGTAATTATATCAACCTTAAATCTAAAGTTTATCATAGCCGAGGAATCTCGCAAACGGAACCCAGACACGGCCACTGGATGCACGAAATCATATACTGGGTGGGCTACAACAACCCTCCACCATGTGCATTTGTGCACCTGGGTGCGACAGAGGACACGTTGGCCCCATAGGATTCTGGCGTAGAGAATTGTAGCAATGTTGTCTAAACCTTCCTTCCTATGCAACAAAATAACTTGTACATCATGGACCATCGAGGAATAATTGTACGATGTAATAATCAAAGTGGTCCATTATCCACACTGCATGCACGAACACAGGGTTGAAATGATTGGACCCTGTCCAGCATTTCCACTCATGGTTGTTCCATTCCAATAGAAAGGAAGGAAAATAAGTAGTATTACGATATTATCAAGCATGGTTATCTTTCAGAGTAATCAAGCATCCAAATCAAACAAGAAACATCAAGAAAACTAAGGTGAGAACTTGAAATTTCGATATCTACGGTTCTCCAAGATGTTAAACTGTAGTAAACTTTTTCGTGCACGCTCTGTAAGTAGCCGTACAGGAATTACAGACAGTTGTGGCCTAACAGAACCATTTATCACCAATGTCTTAAGCCATGGAGAATATACTATGGCCCGAATTGGAGTTCCCATGCCATCTGAGACCGACTCCAGGATACTCCATACAAATAACAAAATGAGGAACACCAAATCCCCAATAATTTCCACATCTAGATGCTCAATGGCAGGCAAAAACAAGCTGAAAGTGGCCCATTGCAGCATTCCCAGAGAATACAACCATCATACCCTCATCATTTTATCCTTACACGCCTTTATCCGACTAGTTTAGGCCATCAACAACTTAATGTGAGTCTAACATTTATAGGATCTAAGATAGGCTATGAACAGGATAAAACCACAACAAGTGTAGGTTCAACCACTAGAACGACTGGCTTTCAAGCAACCAGCAACCGTGCAGCAGAGATTACATGTGTTTCTGAGGCCAGCTACGCATGGGTAATACACATAGAACCTTGACGATTATATAAAATCACTTGCAAAAAATATAAGAAAAACAAAAAGATCAATACAGATTAAGATGAACAAAATTACCGGACTCTTCAAACATAAATTTTATGGATGGTTATTACTTACCTCTGACTGTTTGAAGTTTTGAATCATGACCTATGATTAACTTCACATGCCATCACACACCATTAGGCAGTGGCCTTGACCAAATACAATCATTACGACTTCTCAAGATCAAGAAGGCCAAGCATCCTGCAGAAGAACAAAATGCTTCAGAAAATAGTAACAGTCTTAGATCATGACGTGAGTCACATGAACATGAATCACCATCACTGACATGAGTCTAGCTTAGGTAACTTCGTAATGCCAGCATTTGTGCACTGAGTTATCATGCACATACCAGTGATCAACCTTCTGTTCGAGGTCAGTGAGTTCCAGAAGAACACATCCTGCAATTGTTAAAATATATGAAGGAAAAACATTCAATATCATCTGGTGCACATCCTAATCCTATTAGCAGCAAGGGAAAATTACTTAACTGATAACTTCCATCATCACCATAACAAATAAGCGAAACAAAAGAGAAAAAATTCTCGATAAGAGGAGGTGAAGGACCACTGTAAAACTAAGTCGCCAATTGTCAGCTTATGAAGAT
This sequence comes from Drosera capensis, assembly GCA_001925005.1. Lineage (NCBI taxonomy): Eukaryota > Viridiplantae > Streptophyta > Magnoliopsida > Caryophyllales > Droseraceae > Drosera > Drosera capensis. The sequence continues at coordinate 65,207 of LIEC01011905.1, forward strand.
GTCTTCTGTCAGTGAGGCCGGAAGAAACACAATAGCTGTTTATATGCAGCCTTACCCGCCAAAATGATGGGCTCTTTCCAGTGAAACTTAAACCAGTGGTCAAAGCACTAATACTGTAATGTGTGGCCAAAGACAAGGCTTCTCCCTCTATCTACTCTATCAATACTGAAAACAATTGAAAGAAAGCAATACCATAAAATAAGAAGAGAATGCAAGTGAAATAAACAGCGGAATGATGGAAGAATGGTGCAGGCACTGCACAACGATGCAGCTGATTTGCTATTAACTCCCGCTCCAGCTAAGATCTCTGGATGATAGTCATAGAGTACATCCAGGAACAGTCATACGGCCAAAAATAAAATAAAATCCTTGATGAATTCCAGCTCACCGATAGCTTCCCTGCAAAATCCATATCACTATACCAACTTGGATATTGGACTAAAGTGCTTACAGAACTCTTTCTTTGGAGTTCTCCTCTGGCACCAAGGGTTGCTAAAAAGATTTTCCCACACTTTAAAAAGTTTCGGATGTCTCCATTGAGACCCAAAAAAACAGGCCATTATTATCCTTAATAATCTGTTGTTCAAACATTGAATAGCGAGGGCCAGGGATCAATGTTTGTAAGCTGAAGTCTGTGGATAGTTTTTTTAGGCATATACAATAAAATGAAATAAGTAGCCTACAGATGATCCGTAGAAATTTTAATTTGTTCAGAATAAATTATCATCCCCTGCATGCTAGAGTAAAAATGGAAGTATTTTCTGAATCCTAAATCCAGTTGCAATGCCGTAAAATTTCGATAACAAGATCCAGTCATTATAAAGCGTCACGTTGAGAAATTCAGTCATTGCCTCCATATGTGAAGAAATGGATTTCCAAAGCCACAACTGTGTCATTAGTGTTGCAGACTATGAGGAGGTCAAAATGCATTAAGAATGCAGATCAAAAAGAGTTCCTAGTACCACATTACGGTTGAAGTTACCAGGCCTGAACATGGAAATAATCATTATTAACAGTATACTTGCACCAGAAGGGAAAGACTTTGCAGTACGCAATGAACCTTCTTCAGTAGATCATCATGAAACAGAGCTTATTATTCTATTCTATACATGGCAATGTAACATTCGCTACCAACAAAAAGAAACTAGTCTCTTCTATAACAAAGAAGAGCCCGCAGCCACTGTGAAGTTTATTCCATCGTATATGAGCATTCTCTACACCTCATGGGATGTGACAATGACCCTAGAATTTCCCCAACTCGTCTTCTTATCTAGAGTAAAAACTTTAAAGACGCACCTCAATAAATAATAAGCAGTCAGGATTATACTACAATAGGTGAGCAGAAAATCAAATCTACCACGACTTGACCTATATCAGATGCCCTGATCCTGTCATGACAGACACCCTAGCCCCAAAGAGCTCACCATGTTGCAAGACTTGAACCATTGACCAAGACACTCTTCACAGAGTTCCTGACCAATGGACCAAGTAGCTCGTGCCTCTAGAAAGCAGCTCCCACACATCGTAGTAGCAAAATGGGGGGTTTTTCCCCTTTGAGCTAGGTGTTCAGGCAAAGACATGCAAAATAAGTTGCCGATTTTCGAATCCAAAAACTAAAATGAAAACAGACATACTATCACTTGACAAAAAAGGGCTACAATGTACATCGGATTGAAGAAAAGAAAAAGAAAAAAGCTCTACAAGGGGGAAAAAGAAAAGCAAAGGCTTAAGAGACCTCTGATCCATACAACACACCAGAATGCTTCTCATGGTCAATCCCACCGAAAAAAGTGTCCCTGATTCTGTGGAAAACACGCCAAGTAAGCAAGCTATCCGCCCCAGCCTGATGGCATTTCCCCACATCCCTCTCCATCCCGAGCCTCAGTGCGACCGGATCCAACCCACCGTACAAGCTATTACAAAACTTGATAAGATACTTCACATCATACACCACTGGCAAAAACACCTCCAGCAGAACCATGAAATCCTTCAATTCCTCCGGCACCTTCCTCCCCGTAAGTAACCTAATCACATATCCAATGTCATACCGACTGTGAAACGTCACCCAACAGAACTTATCATCACAAACCAAAGCCGACCCCATCAACAATTCCCCAAACAAACTCGCATCAACCCCAAACTCCCTATACTTCTCGAAATCAACCCCCTGACTCTTCAACAATTCAATCGATGTCACCGAATGAGGATCCGACGTCAAATCATAATCCTTGAAATTAAACTCCCAAATATACCAACTCTCGGTCCCAAATTCCGGGAGATTACCGTCCGAATCCGTGAGCGTGAGCCCTAATTGAATCAACGTGGCGGCGTTAACGTTCTCCTTGAGCAAAAGGACAAATAATACTGTATTTGTCAGGTGTCCAAAGGAAGTAGTTCATTTGTCCCTCGAAATCTGACACGGGCTAGCTAAGGACGCACGGTCCGAAATAAGCCCACGATAAATCTAGTCCTATGATCTGAAAAAAAAAAAAATTTATATATGTATTTTATTTATATTTATAATAAGATTTGTTGTAATAATTATGAAAATAGTTAATAAGTATAGTATAATTAATTTGATATTTTTTATGTTAAAAGATTTTCATATAAAAAAATATTATATTTATTATGAAACGACCTAAAACGAATATTATATTTTTGTGGGACGGATGAAATATTATTATTGACATAATATGATAATCTGTATAAAAAATAAAAATAAAAATATGTTTTTGTATTTATATCTAGATGTGTTTATTTAGAATTGACGGTCGGATTAGAATGTGAGGATGATTGTTTTGGAGATATGAACCAAATTCATTATAATTGACCTAATAATACCTAATAATTATTAAACTTTCATTTCAAGATATATCTCGTATCCATATTTCAATCTCGATCATTGATTATAAATAATTAAACCTTCATATACCTATATAATCGTCAAACCTTCAATACCATTTGATTTATGTGTTATGTTAACTCATTGACAAATACTAGAAAGCATATCAATTTTTATAAAGAAAAAAAAATCATCTTAATCTTCATGTTGTTTTGATAGAATTTAATCATCACATTAAGTACACTAAACTATTAGTATCAAAATAATATCATATGAATTTGAAGGGTTAAAAGTGCTTCATGATCATAAGCAAACCTTATATGTGAAAATGGTTCACAAATGAATTACATAGGGACTGTTCGGTATCGTTACTTGTAATTGTGAAAATTAGAAATTGAAAATCAATAACCTAAAGCACAAATTATTTTACGAAATGAAATGATTATTTTAAAAAAATTTGAATATTTTACATAGAAGAAATAGAAAATAAAAATTAAAAACCATTTTTTAGATTTTTATTTTCTATTTTTATTTAATCCATTTTAAAAAATAAAAATTAATAATAAATATTTTTATTTTATCAATCGATGAAACAAAAATAATATCAAACAGACACATAGAAACTAGAAACATCACTCCTCCAAATATTTTGGTATACTCACTCCGTTTCATATTAATTATAGTGTTTGTTTATTTGGTTAATCTCAAAAAAATTATAATCTTTTTTTATCATCTATAATATTAATTATTTCTTTTCATAACTATTACGATAAACCCAACTATCATAAAAAAAATTACAATAAACCCAACTATAATAAATTTTTTTTATTATAATCTATATAAATTTAATATTCATATAAATTTTTATATCAAAACAAAATATCTTAATAAAATTTGGGATAAAGCAACTAACATTATTAGTCAAGTTTGGGCCTCATTGTCTGAGTCCCATGTTTTATACCGCCGTTCCCTTCTCCCGATCGCGGCGGATCATTCTGTCGCCGGGCGGCGAAAGATGGGCAACTCAAATTCCGCCGCCACGGCGGATCCGCGCTTCGTCTCCGCCACCAGGTGACTCTCTCTCATTTCATTTAACTCTTCTGATTCCTGTGAAAGTTTCATATCTTGATGAATGCGGTGTTGGATTAGGGCTTTTACTCAAAACGAGATCGAAGAACTGAGATCGTTGTTCGAATCTCTCGCTTCTCAGTCGCATAACAACGGCGAATTCGTCTCTTCTTCGGTCTTTAAGGTTCGATTTTTCTATGAAGTTTTTTGTTTCAGTTTATTTATAGCTCGGTTGCTTTTTCGATGTTAGAAATGCTGATTTTTTAGAGGATTTGTGGTGAATCAGAGGTGTTTTGGGATTCATGGTGCTCTTGGCGATAGGATGTTTGACTTGGTAACGCGAGGGCGGCATGATCAGAAGCTTAGCTTCGAGGATCTGGTCATTGCCAAGGTATTTCCGCTCTTTTGATCTTGGTGTGATGACATTGTTGATTTCTGCATTTGAATTTTTCACATCGTCGACATAAAGATACTTTTGGGCATTTGTATCTTTTGATCAATGGGATAATTTTGTTGGCATTTGATTTATGTTTTCAACTTTAACTCGATGGCAGAATAACTTAGGATTTTGACACGGCGGCATAAGAACTTTGGACAATTGGTTCGTACCACGTGAATGTTTGATTTTAATGAGACAGTTTGGCTTTAACTGAATTGCGGTATATTGTAGGCAACTTATGAGAAAGGGCAGAACGATGAGATTGAAGAATTCATGCTTCAGTTGTTAGATGTGAATGGAGATGGTTCACTGGGGAGGTAAAAAAATTCTTTGATGTCTGATGTGATTTTCATTTCTTTACTTGCATCCACTTTAACAATTCCCCGTGTTGCATTTCATATGCTTTTTTGGAAATTATAAAGAAACAAGTTCATGGTTTGCGTTTTCCGTGATTTCCTCAATATTATGTGCTTTTGCTTGTGTGACCTTCAGCTTACATTGACAGGTTAGATGTGGAAGCTGTTTTATGTTCTATTATTAAAGACTTATTTCCAGGGAAAGATCAGGAATCCGCACAGTCAACAGAGTTTGACATTAACATAATGTTGAATGTAGCGACATTTTCCAAGTCTAATGTAGAAAGGGATGAGAAGAGCATGTCGCTTGAGGATCTGAAAAGTTGGTTTAACCTTCTGCCATCAGTTAGGAAGTATCTCGGAGGCTTGTTGACGTCCCCTGATCAAGGTTTGTGGCCGTTGTTGAAAAAATTTCAGCTCTTGCATTTAATGATTTAACAAGGGGGTGTCATTCGATTTCCATATTATAGTCTACGATCTTTCACTAATTCACTGATTTCATCTCTTCCATTCGTTACTTTTGGATCTATGGGTCTCCATTGCCTCACTTTGATCTGTTCTCATTAATGTAGGCCGATCTGGTTCGCAGGTTCCTCGTCTATTGTATCATGAAACAGCTTCTAGGAGTGTTTTATTGAGGGAGGAATTCGCTTGGTTGATAGGTGGAGCTCTCTCATTGCAAGAACAAGAAGAATGGAAACTACTGTATAATAGTTCACTTAATGGCCAAAGTTTCAACACATTCATGGGCAGTATTTCGTAAGTGAAAGTCTTCTTTCCTTTTCTAATGATGACACCAGTTGTTCACGACAATAAGAAGAATCCTCCATACTCATGTTCACCTGGATTTCAATTCAAACTGACCATAAGAATCATGATAAAATGAACTTTAAGAACGTAAGCTGTATGGTAGAAATGTATTTGCTTGGGCCTGCTTGGCAACTTTATGCACTGTTTATAGAGTCGGCACTGAATTAGCTCAAACTATTTCCACTATCCTTTTAGCAACAGTATTATACTCGAATTGATTGTCCCTTATCCTTGTTATGCAACACAGGATTCCCCAGTTATACCATCGTCTCTGACAATGATTCGATTTTACTGTAGAGACGAGGGAGGCCCGACTGTGATAATTGTGAAGGATAAAGATGGTTATATCTTTGGAGGATATGCCTCTCGCCCTTGGGAACGGCACAGTAATTTTTACGGGGATATGAAGTCTTTCCTCTTTCAGCTATACAAAAAGGCATCCATATTCAGGCCCACTGGTGCAAACAATAGTCTGCAATGGGTATGATTCTTCAGGTCATGCCATCTTCCTTAATCATCTCGACTAAAAAGCTCATAGAATCTTTGAGAAAATTTTGATTTCACAAGGCATCACGGTCGGCTGACAAAAATGGTTCCCCCATGTTGCATACTCAATAAACTTCATTTGCCGGTAGTTCTTGGGAATGCACTGATGGATGATATGTTTGCAGTTTGCAGTAAATTATAGCTCAGAGAGCATCCCAAATGGAATTGGGTTTGGAGGGCGAGTTGGCCACTTTGGTCTATTCATATCAGCCAGCTTTGACCAAGGGCATAGCTTCAGTTGCTCCACATTCGGCAGTCCCTGCCTCTCCAAGGCCAACCAAATATTCCCAGAAGTGATAGAATGCTGGGGTATCGTAACGAAAGCCATGCAGCAAGAGAGGACAGACGCAGTTAGAGGTACCGTGCTAGAGAGATTCAAGGAAGAGAGAAACATGCTTAATATGGTTGGCATTGCAAATTCCAGCGAGTAAACTGTGAGTGCTGGGATAACTCGAAATTGTCGTGTTGATCTGCTCTGTTTGTTTAATCATTGTGTTGCTATGTTGGAGTGCGCTCTTGTTCCTTTTAGTAGTCTTGGCTAATAATTATGATGACTCAGAGTAGATACATTGTATGGTTGTTGTGTGTGCACTGAAAAAGTCTTTGCTAGTTTTCCGTATTTTACCTTGCCTTACTCTCTGCCAACTCCATAATCCTCTTCGGCTCAATCGCCGCAGATTCTTAGATCAATATCTTGTGGTACGTTTTCAATCTAAGCATAAAAAAGGTCAAATATGCCCAACCCTGTTAGAAATGTCAAATGGTAGTTTCATAGGAATTAACATGTAGTGCCTATAGCTCTCTAGATTGTTGGAAAGCTGTTGGTATTCTGCTAAATTGCTGAAAGTTTTCTTTTTCTTTTTCTTTTTTAGGAAAATTGCGGATAGGCTTAATCAAGCAAATTTGCATCTTTTTTATTTTAGTAGTGGCTTTGACCAAAGGATCATCATTTGTCGCTAGTGGATTTTTTTATTTAGTCTTGAGTTGCTGTTTCTTCTGTTCTCTTTAGACTTTTCCCCTATTGTTTGATTTATTGGTTGGATTGACTTGTAGGTAGTAGATAATTGCACATTATTGCTTCTTAGGTGCTAGCTAGATTAATCTAAAAACGTTTTGACTCTTTTCTCTCCCAGCCAAGTCTCATTTTGCTTCTGTTGGAAATTTGGCACAATCTTGAACCCCTTGATTCATTATTCAGCATATCTTGAACCTGAGCTCTTGACCTAAACTTACAAACAAGCCATAAGAAATTTATTTTCATAGTTGAGTATAGAATTTTACATTTCAGTCTTGAATGAGCATCTCAGACGATGCTGGAACTTGTTTCTTTCTGATTCATCAACCAGAAGAAGAAAAATGTTCTTCGAGCATGCTAACAAAGGTGAGATTTGTGGTGCTGTATCCTTCATCCAAAACTATATGTTTCCCGCTAATAGTCCTGGATTCATCACTCCCCAGATAAGGGCTGTTTAAGCAATATCTTCTTCTCTAAGCGGTGCTCCCTTTAAAACAGTTGACGATTCATAAAGTTTCTCGATCACATTCCTATCACCAATACCCAGTGCCTGTGAGGTTATCGGAGTGCTTATAACATGGGGCGATATGCAGTTCACTCGTATCCCATGGTTCCCAAGATCCACACATAAGTTCCTCGTTAAACCAACCACACCAACCTTCGATGCAGTGTAGAGGTTCACATCGAGAACCCTCTTGAAGGCATCATTGTTGGCCTCTAGAATCGATAGGGTACTAAACTTGCCACTATCCCGGCATTGCTATACGTCACATCGAGCCTTCCATGCTTTGATATGGTAGTGTTGACTAGGTTTTCGACATCGGTTGCACTAGTGACATTGCAATGGACATAAGAAATGTCTTCCGAACCGATGTCCTTGCAAAGGGATTGGCCGAGTTCATCTTGTATATCGGCGATGATGACCTCTGAGCCGTGGGTGAGGAACAACTTGTCCGTGCAAGCGCCAATGCCACTAGCACCCCCAGTTATGATCACCACTTTGTCCTGTAACCTGTGATGTCAGTTTCAAATGGAATGAATTGGACATTTTCAATACCCCTCACTCCAGTGATTGTATGACTATTTGTAAGAGCCTGAACTCTTAAACTGAAAGATGCTATAAGACATTCAACAATAACAAACTCCGGTTATTTGTATGATTGTTGTCCTTAACATGGTTCTTCTGTCGATGCGATAACTTTCTCATCAGTCCCTACCTTTAATTGTTTGATCTGGATACTAACAAACTTGATAAGGTATACTATTGAAATTGGGTAAATAATTGTTTTCTAGAGAAGAGCATCGGTCTATAGTCTATACTGTATCACAGTTTCCATCAATCCTGTTTATCATGGATTTCAAACTAGTAAATCATTGAACCAAAACGAGATCAAAATTTAAGACCTATTCTTAGAGACCATCTCTCAACGTGAATCTTTGGTTGGTCTCATCTAATCTCAGAATAACTCGAACATGGGACGGAAAAACAAAAGGGATAAGTCTCTTGCTGGTTGAGTCTGAGAAGACTGATGAATGATTGCTCACTGTAGTGTTTTCTGTAATATAATTTGTTTTTCTGATGGTTTTATAGACTTAGAAGTCAGATAGCTATTAAAAAAAGGCCAACGGTGGATCGAATAGCTGTTGTACCACCAACTAGTCAACCAGGACTTATCCTCCATGCCAACGAGATTTGAAAATCTCGAAGAGGTGCAAGACGACCATGAGTTCTCCGTTGTCGTATGAAGATCAGTATGATCCCTTTCTGCTCCATGAACGAGCCGAGCCAACGCGATTAGTTGGGGAAAAGTCCGAACCCTTTTGCGTTTATGATGCGATTTGTGCATCAATAACATAACAGCAATGCTTTTATTTCTACTTGTAGAGTTTAATCAAAGTGCAGGTGAAATATGAAGTATCACAGGAATGTTTGCTATTTTTTCGGTTTCAGTGTTAGTGTATTTCGGGGTTTTGTATGACATGTATGCTCATTTCGTCCAATAACTGATTCAAAGAATTGTGTGAATGGTCTAAAAGTATGCTTCAGATGAGCGTATCGCTGACAGTGTTTTCTTTCTATTTGTTGAATTCTGTAGGCTCTGGATCTACTGCGGCTCAGATAGAATTTCTGGTCGAGTTGATTGCTCTCCTGTGTAACACGAAATTATCCTGCCTTTCCTGGATTCAGATCAATCTATAATTTAGGGAAGGATAGAATGGGCCTGCTCTACATGTCCTGCTTTTGTAGAGGATGATTCCCATCGAACTAGTTCTCGAGCTTACAGTGTAAATTATTGATCGTAGTAGTTTCCATCAGTATTTTGTCGAGAAATGTTCTTTTGTCTGTTACAGTGTTACAATTATGTCAAAAGCATTCTGACATTGTATCATCAGTGTAGCGAAGAGCTTTTTGCTTGTCAGTGCTGCAGCCGAAAGCTGAAATCCATGTTACAGTTGGTGGTTTAGATCTAAACCTGGGAAGCCTTTTGTTGATCTGTTCTGTATTACATCGTTTGATCATGGTTCATGAGTAGAAGAATCATGAAACTTATATGGAGTAACTTACATGGAGTATATTGTGTTGGAGGATTATAGAAGGTAAAATACAGTATTGGTATAATAAAAAAAAAACAATCCGAATATTCCTCTGGAGCTTTACCTGTGATGTAAGAATTACAACAAACAAAGCAAAATCCCATAAAGCGGTTTCCCTGCTGCCGCTCGCTTAACCAAAGTTTGATGGAAGGTAAGCCGCTTCTCACATGGTGATCTTTATGAGATGGTGAGTTTAGCTAGCGAGGTGTTTTGACATTAATGGGAGGACGCGGCTATTATTTGTCCGATCATCGAACTGAAGGAGGCATTGGTAGTACTGAATCCTCCATCTGTGACTATATTTTGCCCGCTAATGACTTGGGAATCATCGCTGGCCAGGAACAAAGCGGTTTTCGCAACGTCATCGACTTTCAGGACATTTCCTTTTAACATAGCCGTAGATTCATAAACTTCTTCAAGAGTGGTGTCATCCAAAGGAAGTATACCTAGTGGCAGCGCAGTAGCAACGACGTGAGGCGATATGCAGTTCACACGTATCCCATGCTTGCCAAGATCGACGCACAGATTCTTTGTTAAGCCTATAATCCCGGCCTTGGACACCGCGTAGGCATGTGAGCCCATGCCAAACATCTTAGCAGCTACGCTTGCTGTGAAGAGGATTACACCTTTCTTGGCCGGAACCATTACTCTTGCAGCGTGCTTTGCACATAGAAATCCGCCTTTGAGATTTACATCGATGACCCTTTCCCAATCATCGATTTCTGAGTCAAGAATCGAGGTCGTATATCTTCCACCAATCCCAGCATTACTATACATAATGTCAAGTCTTCCATACTTCGATACAGCAGTGTCGACGAGGCTCTTAACATCCATGTCCTTGGTGACATCGCAATGGACATAGGAAACATTTTCTGATCCGATGTCCCTGCGGATCATTTGGACGAGGTCATCCTGGATGTCGCCGACGATCACTTTTGCCCCGTTCTGTACAAACAACTTTGCTGTGCAAGCACCGATACCACTCGCACCCCCTGTGATCACAGCCACTTTGCCTTCTAGCCTGTGATCGACCATTAAAGAAGCTATTGATATTGCTGTTGAAAATATTAACACAAAAAACTTGATCAAAGAAAAAAGTTACCTGTTGAAGCTTGAAGAGGCAGGAGTGTTCATATCGTCCAATTGCTACGATGAGAAAGCATCAAGATTTTGATCCTCAAAGCTTCCACAAAACAGTAAGATTATTTAATGGACTATAATTTGCCCGAGTAGAGGTATATGTTTGTCATCTTTTATTTTGCTTCACTGGTATTTAGATTCATGAGAAAATAGGCATATATGCTTGAATGCGGAAACAGTTCCTCTGCTGTTACCATCGGATTACAGAGGTGTTGTTACAGTATACATCTCTTGGATCGGAAACAACAATATATTTTTCCCTCATCTAAACTCTCCATGAGATTCGATGGTTCTGGTTTCCAATAACACCTCTGTTGTCCATTTGTAACATTAGAGGATCGGTTTCAGTATCCAATCACGATTTTAAAAATGGTTTGTTGCTCCGCTTCTCAATTCAAGTTGTTTGATAACAACGTGCTAATGGTTCGACTGATTAGTCTGGTAAATGAACATTGTGAATAATTTGTCATAATTGTGGACTATTTCAACTCGAACTCGGAAACAGAGAGTTACGTAAGGAAAAAAGATGCTTGATGAAAAGTTCATGATATACAAATTGAATTCATATGTACTACTCCCCTCTGCTACAACTCTCGTGCCAGTTTGACCTAACAAGAATTTTTTCACCAATATGTTAAGATGACTTAAGTTATTAGATAAAAGATCTTGAGTTCGAATTATCCATAACATTATGTACGATAAAGAGTGGAAAATAATAATAATAAAGATTTGATGCAATTGCTCTCTAGTGTTAAGAAAGAAGAGAAAAAAATGGATAGTATGGGAGCAGGTCCATTGCACTAGGTAAATAGGTTGCTATAGTTAAAATAATATGCCTATAGTTGCTAATATTCCACTCCAATGAGCACATTCTTGCATGGCAAAGTATTTGATTTTGTCAAATCTCATGTTATATTTAATAATAAAAATAACAAAAGTTATTTTATAAAAATAAGCCCAATGCATCGTGCTATTTTGATAGAGGCCTAGCTATATTTGAAGAATGAATTGTGTCAATTTGCTAAATTTTCCCAATGTTGCTTCAGTGTTAGTCTGCTAGATTTTGATAATGTTGTTTAATAAATGGTGTACAAAGTGACACGTTTTTTTTTTTTGTATTTCTCCTTTTTCTTTTTCTATTTTTGGATTGACCACAAAATTGAAGTGTAGGCAAAAAAATGACCATTGGCATTTTTTATGTCAAATATGGCTATCATTATAGCAAAGAAATCAAATTTGTCCAGAAAAAGTGAGTCCATTAGAGTCGTATTTCTATCATCATTTTTATTTTTTTAGCAAAAGAACTTCATTTGCGCATCGCACTCATGGATTTTGATGCTCAAATAACAAAGAAAGATGTAAGAAATCTAGATTGCATATGTAGCTTTCTCCCTCCTATTGATTTACAAAGACGGCAACCAATAGCATAGTATCCATTGAAACAACATCGCTAAATTTTGTCAAAATGATTCATGATTATTTTAAAGCTTTTCCTTCAACATTTTGTCGTGTCCCATTGAACTTACTCTAAACGAATGACATTTGATGGGGGAAGGAGGAAGACGGGAGTTGGCTGCAGCAAGAAAGGTCAGAAGGAGGATAGGACTGATGAGGAGAAGAAGATGACAACACTTGTTCCATGTATTGAACAGGGTCCTCAAGAACATATCTGATACAATAATCGCCATAGTTGCCAAACACGAATTGAATCCTTCATGGTTCATAATTATGAACACTATACTAAATCCCTATATGCGTGATCATGCATTGTTCTGATTCTATCAAAGAGAAACTACAATCGTCAAGATCTGAAACTTATTATACGAGTCGAGTAGTTTGTGCACTTCTGCATGTATGTAACTGTATGCATTTTGTTTGTGTATGTCGAAAACAGGGGCACACCATGTTAGAAGAAGCCAAGTTAGAAGACAGGGACTTGAGATTCTCAACCAAGGAAGATCCAGAATGGCTTAGAGAAGTTAGAAAAAGTGAAGTCCAGATCATTAACGGATGGCTAGGCCAATATTACCTGGATTTGGCTGAATTCTAGTTAGCCTGGTTAACATGAAACCAATTCTTATGTACCCAATACATGCCCATATGTTCAAGCTAAACTCAATTATTTAGGGCGTGGGTGGTTCGAATCCCACAGCTGTCACACAATTTCGTGTTGTAGCTTCATGGCGCTGATAAGGTGGAATACGGAATACCATACTTGGAAACATAGTGACATCACGATTGAAGAAATAAGAAAAACAGCACAGAACAATAAACAACACACTGTCAATTTTTTCGAATTAAACTGGCTACTTATATAGAATAATCAACCTCAATTACATGCTGGGGTTGCTTACCGATATCTTCGTACAAGCATGTCGTATCCCACTACGCAATAACAATGCAAAGGTGCGAGAACTAAGCTCTACACATTTTGAAGATTCCAAGATGGAACTCTATTAGCTGTAGCTTCACCCGCGGGTACACATGTATATCCTTCACAAAGTTCCTATTCCTGGCAGTAGTAGTACAAGTTTACAGGAGCATCGCCAAAACTTACCCTTCTAGTTCACGTCAGCAAAGGGTGATCGCGGTATGAGTGAGGACTTGGTGTGCTTCTCGTTGGTCGTTTCATAGGGATGAGTCTCTCTGAATTCCGCAACAAGCTCATCCCTTGGCATAACACGAAGTGACTGTAGGGTTCCTGCACTCGGGATGTCTGGTTCACATTTCTCCGGTGTTAACCCAGTTTGTTCATATTCCTGACAAAAAGGATGTTATAGCACCAATAGTAAAGAAACAGAAAACGTGATTAAAATGCTCGCGAAGCAACTTGCAATGTTTCACTCCAGCCATGTCTAATAGCATTTCAGAGATATAAAATTAAGGAATTTAGGCTGCTTCTAATGTCTTATAGTATGCATTGACTCAACACAAGTATGCTAAGCTAAACAATCTAAATGTATACACACCATATATCTTTCCTGGAATGTTTCTCGGGTCTCCTTTTCGATAAGAGTTGCTTGACCTGAGTGATCCTTTCTGAAAGCTTCCAAATCGTCTTCTTGAGCTTTGGTAGATGACAAAATCCCATCTACATCTTTTTGTTGCGATTCTGACCAACCTATATAACAGCATGAGAGATTCATCATCTTTTTGTAGGCAACAATGTTATTCAGAAATGGAACAAGCTACGAGCTCCTTTATGTGGCATGGCTGAACTCCAATATATAGCTCATGCGAGAATCATCATTACATCAGCAAGTCCAGAAACAAATTTCATTGTATCTAAGAACATAAAACTTATTCACCTAAAAAAAGGAGCATAGGACTTACAATCAAATTGCTTGGCTATGTCCTCAGTTCTCCTCACTGTATCTTGCTCCACTGCACACCTCGTAGTATCAACTTCATCTATATGCTTCTTGTTCCTCTCAACCACGCTCCTAGAGTAACGAATCCGTACAAAGTGTTAGCAAAAGCATACAGTATCAACAAACAATTTGTAGGAAATGGAAAGTGAAATTTACAGGAAAAATAAGAAGACGGGTGAAGCCCTAGGATTATAGACCAACCTTACAATAGACCCTAACGCCAAAGCTTGTTTACTTGACATTTCATTTACGGATTCATGTGTTCTCTTCCAGTGCTTAGAAGCTGTTTCAGCAACACTCATGCTACAGCACAAAAATGCCAATAAGACATGAGAAGTTCCGCACGAAATTTTGTCTAGAAGCCATTCAATCATAATAAGCTTGCACATTGAAAGTAGGAAAAAATAAAATAAATAAGGTCCATGAAGTCCACCTTTCTTGTACTAGCTGCTCCATCCGACAATGTTTCGCGGCTGATAAATTAATAGTATCATTGGCATCATTAGAAGCTTGCACGGAAAATGCTTGCCATTTTCTCTTTGCATCGGTTGTGATGCCTTCCATGGTTGAAACATGGTCATCCAGAAAAGCTTTGTCAGCCTTGTCATTTTCTCTAAGATCATTCAATCTAGCATTGACCTGTATAAAGAATACTAGGTCATGTTTCAATGAAGGGCGAAAAAGAAAGAAAATTGTAGGAAAGGGCTAAAATGAACCATCTCTTGTTGACATCGCAAGTGATTATTCACTAGGCCCGTCAGTAGGCTCGTCATATCAGCGATGAGCTTCTCGGCATTGGATTTTGACAGTTCCTTCATAAAGCAGAACAAAAAGTAATTAGACGGTTTCAAAAGAACAAGTAGCATAACCAAACTTGCAGTCACAAACCTCAAAAGATTTCTGAAAAGCAGAAATGTTTTTTTCTTGAATCTCCTCCGAGGCATGATTACTAAGCTTACTCAATTCTTCTACAATCTTCTGCAGATACCCACCAATGTACACTGAAATTTCTTTCATGTGCTCAACACCATCATTGAATCTCTATCAAAGCAATCAAGGAAACCAATAAGTTCCAACAGCTAGAAGAATTCTGGGAGAACTACTGCATTCTGCTATTAATGCACAGAAATGACCAAATAAGCAATTCAGAAAGCAACTACAAATACAAACCTGTTGCAGTTCCCTAGCAAAGACAGCCATTTCTCCTTGATGTCTTGATAGAGTTGCTTGCAGGTCATTGTGTATCGAAGTTGCCTCAGCAGCCTCCGTGATAAGAAACTGATACAAAGAAGCAAAGACTTAAACAAGTCAGGCCCCAAAGACCCCTGTGAATCAACTAATCTAGCTAGGATTCTGAATAGCTTCATATGCAAATACAGCATACAGCATTGGTCACACTTTCCATGCGACATAGTGGCTTAAACTATTTGGCTTAGTTCAACCAACTAAAGCATACACTATGGAATAAGGTTTAGGGAGGAAACTGATTTCCATCATTTCTCCAGTTCAAGAACAGATGGATGTTTATTCAACCTACCTCTTCAATAGAACTAGCTTCTGAAGAAGCTAACACAGTGACCTCATCCAAGCGAGCATCACTTTCAACATTGTGTGAACGAACAATATTTTGTAAACTCTCAATGTGAGAAACATATGTAGTCCTCCATTCCATCACCTTTTTCATCAAGTCAGTCATAGCCTACAAACGCAGCAAATACATTAGTGAACAAGACCAAGAATAAAGTTGCATATTTCACATTGTAAGCAAAAATTGCATAGCACAGGAATACAAATGATACACAAAGATACATGGGGTACCTCGTTATGTCTATTAAGTAGTGAATGACAGAGGATATCCACACATTTTAGGCGGTCCTTTTGTTGGGATATAGAGGATGCCACTGTGTTGCAAAGAAAACCAAGCTTCTCAGCCAGATTTTCTTGATAACTAATCACTATTGATTTGTTGTCAGCACTCAACTTGTCTTCCCTAGCTGCAAATGGAAAAAATGCCATTTAGTTTGTCGGCAAAAGGTGAAGCAAGGTTTGGCGCCATTAGTCAAGTTCACAGATGAACAGATACAATACCGATTTTCGAATATAGAGAGGCATTGTTTTGAAGAGCTTTTTCCAACTCTGAACGCAGACTGCAAGCTTGCTGGGATAAAGCACCCTCTATCATCACGTACAAAGAGTTTCAGATTGAAGGCAAAAAAGTGGAGTGAAAGGAAGGTGTAAATCATGCAAAATAAGTAAATAAATAAATAACCAAAAAAAAAAGAAGGGGGAAAACCTGCTTTTTTTTGTTCTGATATTATGAATTCTTTTTCTTTCAAAGCATAATTGCATTTTTTTACCTCCTCCTCACTACCCATTAATAGTTTCCTGATAACGTTCAATTTTTTCTGCACAAGAGGCACTGCAATTATCGATCGACTCAATCTAAATACCAATATGTATGTCGAGAACTATTTCAAACCTCTGTAGATTCAAATTTGTTGCTCAGGTCGGAACATTGCTGCACCTCAGCATCATATCTGCTTCGCAAATCCTCCAGTTGCTATTCATAGACTCCAACAAAATAATAAAACCGTTATCCAGATTAATATAAGTAGAAGTAGAACTAATAACCTGATCCGGACAGACAACTAACCTTTTGTTGGTTCTCAATGGTACCACCCATCAGCTTGATCTGATCTGCCATTGCCTAAATCATGGAATTTACAATAAGTTTGCAGCAACATACAGCCACAGAAGGTCATTTACTTTTCCTCATCGCATAACTAATTAGAGTAAACCAGAATACGCACATTGCCCTTGCACAAAAGAAAAATGGTATACCTTTCTTTCGTTTTCCTCCTGGTGATACCGGTCTTTTGGAATATATACACCATTCTTCTCACGAGATGCGTGGAGCTCTGACTCAAGCAGATGGTTTGTAAGACAAAAAAAATGATAAACCTTGATAATGGACGAATATCAATCTCTTGCCTGCTTTAAGACGCTCGATTTCACCATAAAGTTCCTTTATAAGAGTAGTTTTCATCATCTTCTGGTTTACCTATAAAATCACATTACCACTAATGAATACAGTCAAAGAAAATGCTAAGAAAATGCCAATCTAGAGAAAAGTAATCATAGAGGTCAGCATTTCAGCCCAAGAGAAAATAGCCCAGCAATGAGTGAGCAACTACTTGCACACACCTGATACCATACACCTTTCAATACTTTTGGTCAAATAGACCCAAAAAATCTATTGATTTATAATTCCAAAAGAATTTGGACTTCAGCAACAAACAAGAGGAATGTAGAACAGCACTTGGTAATACTGAAAGATGCAGAAACCAACCTCGGGCTTGTTCCTGATGCTTTTTGCTCTGTGTGCATAATCAAGCGTGCTAAGTGTCTCCTCTAGGCAATGCACAGCAGGGGATACAGTTGCTATGATGCACGTCTTGGTTCTTCCTCCCAATGAATCACGCAACAATCTTGTGAGTTTGCTATCCCTGTTTCATCAGGCACTGAATCAGAATTTAATTCTCATCCAGATGTAGATAGCTCAGCAGGACTATTTAAGCTGACCAACCTGTAGGGGACATGACCAAGATGTTCTACAAGAGCATTAATGACCCTCCCTAAAGTGAGCAAACTCTTGTTTATCTCCCCAGCTTCTCTAGCTCGACCCTAAGAAGTATTAGAAAATATCAAGACTATTGCCAAGGATAGGAGAGTTCTCAGAGAGTATCAGTTCATAATAATTTGGATGAGTGCTTCTCACCTCTCGTGCCCCAGAGCGAGATATATTCTCTGAACCGGCTAAGTCGACCAAATTGAGCTTTCCACATTTAATAAGTTCTTCGCCTTCTGGGGTTGCTTCCTTGATATGTATCGTTATGGAGAAGAGAGAATGTGATCGGCTGAGCACATATGAAATTTTGGTGTTAACCTAACTTTGTTCCATCTCTTTGACAAACCACATAAAGCAGTGAATAAGTATCTCACCTTGATTGTTTGTTTAGAAGAGTTTCTGCAGTTCGGCGTTTTGCAGAGCCTCTCTCAAGCAATGTGAATATCTCATTAGCACTAGTCACAATCTCCTCCTCTAATCCTCTGACAAGAACTCCTCCTTTTCCATCTTCCATCAAAGGTAACTGTTTCTTCTGTCTATCCTCTAAAGCTACTTTAGATACTTCCTCTGGTGCTAGCAGATCGGTGATCTCTTCATTGTACAATTCTAGAAAGTTAACTTTTACACTATACTCGGCATTCTGACTCTCTAATGTATCGAATATCTGTTTGATAGCTCTAGGTATCACTCCCGCTTCAGCAGGTAGCTTTCCATTAGGCCCACTCTGTCAGATCATTAAGCCACGAAGAACAATTATTTTCATGATCAATTGAAGGTTCATCAGGAAAACAAAATGCCTTCCTAGTATACCTTTGACCTCTTACAATCTCCTTCCATCGTATAAGTTTTCCCTGTACCAGTTTGCCCATATGCAAAAATGGTACAGTTGAAACCTTCAAGGACCTCGTTAACAATTGGGACAATCGCCTGCTTATAAAGATCCTTCTGCTGAGCTGAAGGACCAAAAACCTGCAAAAATTAAATCACATGAACACCACAATCTAAAGAATCGATAAACATTACCGAAACCCAGAGTAAGCCAATGAAGTAAAACCTTTGAAAGAGTCAACAGAATATTAAAGCAAAACATAAATTAAAGGTGCTCGGCCGCATTAATCAAACTTGACAACAAGATCAAGTCATCAGAGAGCCATGGTCATGACAGAGTAAGCTAGTTTTGTGGCCTGACATTCATATCTTCTACGTCTCTCAATAAAAAGCATATGCCATTGTTACCACCATCCTATTAGAACCACACCAGCTCAATTTTCTAATAAGGCGATCCAAACTCAGTAAACCTATTGTCCAAATGATCGAATCTTCATGTCATACCAAGTGAAGACACCACAAAACATATATTCGTGCTCAACGCCAACCAAAGCAAACTCCAATTCAATCATTAACAACAAAGAAAAGTACACACAAGTAACACAAACAATGACGATGAAGCGTATCTCGCCTTATCGAAAGTAAACACTCTATCGATATGTTTCCCTCCGAAATTCTGCAGCACGGCGACCTCTCTCTGATGCTCATTGCACGTCAACACCTGCGGCGCATTGCTCCGCAGCTCTTCCTCACTAAACGGCCTGCAAACACAACACACATCAAATCCACACCTCATTTCACATCAAAACCTCAAAATTCCACATCGAATCAACCAAGACTCTCAAATCAGATCAAAACATCACCAAATCAAATCAAACAAAAAAGAGAGAGTACCTGCAGCGAAGAAGAACTTGAACATTGACACCTTTCTCCTTGTCCGTGCGATTCGACATCCTCGAATGAGGATTAAGAGGAGAGATTACCAGATTCTTGTCTCGACCAATTTTGTCGATTTGGGGATTCGAAACCCTAATTTGATTCTCGATTTGGGGATTCGAAGGCAGTGTTCTCTCTTCACTGCGTCGTTCAGCGAAATGAATTCAGTGCGATTTTGAATTTCCTGTTTTTTTGTCTGAAATGGTTTTTGAATTCTCAGTGAGTCCGCTCTCTTGGGAATGGAAACGGTGGGGGATTGGACGGCGGAGATTGGCAGAGGAGCGCAGATCCGACGGTTGAAAATGGCTTAAGGGGAAATGAGTTTGGTGGGGAACGCACATCTTGGGCCATAATATTGATTATTCATAATCATATTTCTTGGTCCCAAAATAAAATCATTTGATTTGGAGGATATTTTAGGATAAATTTTGAATTGTGTTGTGAAATAATAAAATTTATCTTTTGTAAAATTATCGTCAAGTAAGAATGATAGTTTAATTTTTATAATTTAACGTTAAACTAATGACATAATCGTCTTTATGTGAATAAAACGAATAACGAAACTTCTCAAATACGTAATGAATAATATAAAAACTGAAATATAAAATTTATTCTTAGGCAAAAGGAGTACTAACAATAATTAATTTTCAAGCCTAAATTCTTTTTTTTTTTTTCATATAAGAGTATTCCCATCACCTATATAATTTGTCAATAGATCCTCAAGTGAATAGAGTTCTTATAAGAAATGATCCATGATATACGAGAGTATTACATTTGTCGAGACAGAGCCATATCATTTGCATACGTTACGCAGAGTACTTGATAAGGTAAACCACATCATTATTTGACTATTTGCATGCAGAAATGCCCGCCTATAGCGTTTAGCATTGATCCTGAAACATAGCATTCGATTTGCAATTCTCCTATTCGCAAACGATACAACACATGACTAGACGTTACAAGAAGCTTTAGCTTGAGCCGTATATGTTCTCTATGGATTTCAAAACAAACCCGAGACCGCGATTTTCAGAAGTGCAACCCTCTAAAGAGTTTCTGGATATGGCTCTAACCACCTCGCGAAATGTATCAACAAAACAAGCCAATAACAGCCTGTGATTTTCTCCCTGAAAACTATATTCGTCAAAGGCCTTCTCGAGCAGCATCTTGAAGAGCGGATGACAAAGAAAGCTTGTAGGCACCAAGAACCTCTCCTTCTCCTCGCCAACATAAACCACAAAGAACCCAGGCTTCCCTGCTTTTCGCAGTGACTGGTCCATATCAAGCAATGTGAATCCTCGAGTTTCTTCTTGGTCAGCTTCTTCCTGAAGCTCTTCAATCCAAAGGACGGTAAGTGCATCACGCAATTGAAAGAACTGGTTGAGGCATGTCGGTGGTGCTGCCGCTGGCAAGGAGGCATCAAACAGGAAACAAATGAGATGGATACTGGATAGTGAAAGGAGCAAAGAAATGTCGTCTCAATTAGAGTATAAAAGAGTTATGCACAGGTGACAGGACAACTTCAACGTGCTTGCCTCTTTCAACTTTATTCTGAACAATTTTGGTTTTTCTATTTTCGCATCCGTAAACAACCTCAAGGAGCTTTCTTATACAATGGTATTGCACAATTGCTCCTACATAGTATGGGAATTGTGAGCCCTGATGGATGGAAATAAGTCGCAAAATTCATGTTTCAGCAAAACTGCACTTTTACGAAGCCGTACCCAAACTGATTAAGCAAAAATGCTGTTACCTTCAACAGGACTTCTAGGACATCCGAAAGCTTGAATGCATGATCCTCGGCACGTCCAACTGGGAATAAAACTGACGATTCCAATCTCCATATGCGTAGGCCAAGAAAATCGTCTTCCTGAAGTGATTCACCACATATACATGTGAAATCACGAATCTTTTCCCTCTCTCAAGTTAGCCATGATTCGTCCTGGAGCTCGCCTAAGAGCTAGATTGTCTCTGCAGAAGCATTATACTTCTGTTCTCGAACTTCAGGAGCCATATCTGATTCGAGCTCAATGGCCACAAGCAGGAGATCTGGTCAACTAGAGCACTGGATTCATTTTGTCACTGGTTTTGGACGATCCCAGGGAGTTGCCAGTCCTTGGCAGCTCAAGTTCTCCTTGCACCATCACTCAGAAGTTAGAAATCTTAATCAGCCCATCCATCCTTATCAAAAAGGATACGGTCACCAATAGTCATTGCAGGAGCAGGATCCACTGTCGAAGTGATGAAAGCGAGTTGCATCTCTTACAATAAAGAGACGGTTCACAACCTTGCTCACCAACTTTAGAAACAAATGGCAGTCGTCACATACCCTTAGGTTCTTGATCACAACAATCTCGGTTCCATCTATGGAGTTGAGGACTGCAAATGCAATCGCCAGCCTCTCACTATGCACTCCCACGCCAACGGAGGCGTCCCATTTTTTAGTAAAACCAAGTTCCTTCACGGAATTTTCCAATTCTTCCAACCTTCTGTAAATCCTATCTGTCTGAGGATGAGATCTGTCGCCCGACATGAAGAGGTCAATCTTGCCTTTAATATCCACGTAGCTATACCCTGGATCCTTTTTAAGCTTTCTATCCCTCATCATCGCCCCAACCTTTAATATCCCCTTCTTGTCCCCGGCATCCAAATATATGTTAGATAGTAAGACATAGTATCCGATGTTTGTGGGCTCGATCTCAGCGGCACGCTCAAAAGCCAACTCTGCTAGCTCGACATTCTTGTGGATCTTGCAGGCGCCCAGGAGTGCACCCCATACAGCAGCGTCAGGTTTAAAAGGCATGGATGTTATTAGATTGTGAGCTTCTTCAAGACGCCCAGCTCGGCCTAGAAGGTCTACCATGCAAGAGTAATGCTCCGGCTCAGGGTGCAAACCATAGTCCCGCTCCATCGAATAGAAATAGTACAAGCCTTTTTCGGGAAGGCCTGCATGGCTGCAGGCAGTCAATACGCTCACAAAAGCAGTAACATCAGGGCATATTCCACTCCTGATCATCCCATCAAAGAGAGCAACGGCAATCTCCCCTTGTCCATGCATACCATAGCCGCCAATTATAGCTGTCCATGACACTAAACTCTTGTCTTGCAAGCCATCAAAAATCGCACGAGCCTTCACCAAGTTACCGCACCTAGCGTGCATATTGATCAGCGCATTGCTCAAGAACGGGTTGGAATTCAACCCGAGTATTCCCATCTGATGTTCAACCTCACAACCAACCGTTCGTGCTCCAAGATAAGCACAGGACGACACCACCCCAAGAAAAGTCACAGCGTCAGGACAGATCCCCGATGTCTTCATTTCTTGATAAAGATCCAATACATCAGCAGCCATCCCATTCTGCGCATATCCATTGATCATGGCGTTCCAACTAATCAACCCCTTCATCTTCATCGCATCAAACAACTTCCTCGCGAACTCGACCTTCCCACACCTCACGTACATACTCAACAAACAGTTCCCAACAGCCACACCGTTCATCAACCCAAACCTCACATTACAACCATGTAAACACATCCCAAACCGCAACTCCCTCGGCGAACCATAAACAGAACCCAACCCAAGCATCGTTACCTCATCAAACGCCACGCCCGTCAGTCTCATCTCACGAAACAGCTCCACGCCCTCCTCACCCCTACCCCTCATCACAAGCCCAGAAATCATCGCATTATAACAAACAGTCGGCTTCATCATCGTCTCCCTCCCTCTCTCAGACATTTCGTCGAACACCTTCCGTGCATGCCCGACGTGCCCGCATTTACAATACAGCGAGATCAGAGACGTATTAACAAAAGTATCCCGATCACACCCAGTATGGATTAGATGTCCGTGGAGCTGTTGGCCGGTGAAGAGGAGCAAAAGGGCGGCGGATGATTTGAGGAGGAAAGGGAATGTGAAGGCGCTCGGTGAATCGCCGGAGATTAGCATTTGAGTGTAGAGGTGAAGGGCTTGTTGGAAATGGTTTTGTTTTGAGAATTCGATTAATTGGAGATTCCATTTCGTGCTGTTGCTGCTTGGTCTGTTGTTGAATCCTCCGTGCCGGCGGCATTGGTGGAGTGATCGGCTGTTTGTCTTCCAGTTTCTGATCATAGGCATAGCAGGGATTGCTATAATCTCATCTGTTTCTAACAATTATGAGATGTTGTACTTCTCTTGTGACAAATGTAACCGTTTTCCAGAATAAATCCAAAACAATCTATGGAGACAAACTTTAAAACGATGATAATATAATAATAATTTAAATTATATAATCATTTTTTTTATAGAATTATAGTAAGAGATTAATGATAAACAATTTTTTCATTTTAGACATTATATAATCTAAAAAATATCAAAACAATCCTAATTTATTATAATATATCTTGTTATCATAATTACTATAAAAAAAAGTATTATTATCAAAAAAAAAATTATATTCTTTACTCGTTGAATATCATATAAAATTTAAAATACGAACATGAAAAATCAATCTAACCAAAATAAACAATCATGGGAGCCAGAGGAGTAGCACTCAAACCGAGATGACGTCCGCAATAAGACAATAGCCAGGACTGGACTGGAGGGACCTTGATTAAACTGAGTCCACAGAGACTTAACTCCAGAACAGACAGGTCAGGTGGTTCGTGGTCGACTGGTCGTCCAGGTGATACATGCGCATTTTCCCCAGGGATCAGTACTGATAATAAGTATTTATATTTCAAAAGCACAGTGACACTTCGAAGGCGACAGCTTCTAGAGAGCTAAAACCTTTGAATTCACAACAAAAAAAAAAAAACATTGCTAGAATGCAGAGAGTTCTATATGCTCTGGTTATAATACTATCAAGCTGGAGCCAACAAGGACCATTTGTCTCTGAAATCACATGTAACCTCTCATGAACCATCTCTTGGATCTCACCTAATCATTCTAATAAATATCTGATGATACGAAAGAAATAAATCTGTCTTCTCTGGTCGCATACATACAAGTCAAGGTGCTTCAACTTGAACCCTTCAAAGTTTCATTTCCACACATCACATAATATTACCAACTCCACCCGTCTTTCTTTCTATCCTTCATCATTTTCTACATTCCTCTCCATATCCATCCATGCCTCAGGCAGACGGCGGCACCCCAGATAGCAAAATCGCCTGCGAAACGATCGCCACAGAGCCTGAACCGTCTTCCCAGCTCCCCGATCAGAACCCGCCCGACTACGCCCCGGATTCCTTTTTCCTATCCAAGGATGCAGAGCTTGATTGGCTCGATCGCAACGCATTCATAGAACGCAAGGATTCCGGCAAAGGCGCCCCGCCAGCACCTCCACAAGCACCACTGTCGTATTCCGGCAACTTGAAGAAGTCCAAAGCGTCGATCATAGGTCTCCCTAGGCGGCAGAAGACAAATTATAGGGAATCGGATCACAAGCCGAGGGCTGTTTGGGTATTGCCTAAGAGATCAGAGTCCGCGAGCGGGAAAGAGACGGAGCCATCGTCGCCGAAGGTCTCGTGTATGGGAAAGGTGAGATCCAAGAAGGATCAGAAACGGGGGACAGTGGCATCAGGGGCAAAGGAGAAGCCGGTCAGGGTTTGGAGGAGGTTTGGGTGTATGTTCGGTTCCAGGGGCAGCGCAAGGGAGGAGAAGAGGAGAGACGAGGAGGCGGCCAAGGTGGAGAGAGTTGGAAGCGTGAAGGAGGAAGCAGCGAAAGTGGAGAGAGTTGGAAGCGTGAAGGGGGAGTTACCTGCGGTGGCGGTGGTTGAGGCTGAGCCACCACAGTTGGGGGCGATGCAGCAGTTCACATCCGGCCGGAGGTCTGATGCTTGGGCAGCCGACGTTGCAGTCCACGTACAGGTCGAATCCTGAATCAATCTGATCTCATTGTATCATATGAATGTCTTGTCCTTCGATGAATGATACCTACAATGAAAGATAGTAAAAGCGTTTCGAAAGAGAGAGTTCAACTGGCATTCAGTATGTAATCTATAAATGATTGAGTAGGAACAAGTTTTACATCTCATGTTCATCACTCGGTTGTGGTAAGCAAATTTCTTCCGAATGTGTGTGGTATTTGAACCACAATACAAATGTACATAGATATGAGATTTCTTCCGAAGAAGCAGATAACAATTCGAGAGTGTTTGATTATAAGAACCACAGAACCTGTATGATATCTACAAGAACATACAAGCATACAGGACCTGCTTCAGGTGGCATAAGTTGCTTTCAGATAATCTACGATATCCGCACTTTCGAACATTTTCACTCCAGTATTTGGATCCTCCAAAGTATGGTACCTGAACAGATGATCAAGAAGACCATGTATAGCGCCATTGAATACACATCTGTGGTTAGTACAAGGGTCGGGAAGCGAATACCTGGAAATGTCCCACTCTTTCATATAACTCCTGTCTCTTCGGGCTGCCACGAGCGCAACTGTTATAGAAGGGTTTAGCATCAATTTCCCACATCTAACATAGGTTTAACTCAGGTCAGTGCGGCATGGTTTGGCTCAAGTCCATTCGAGCACAGCGAACAGCGAAATTACGAAAATGAAACAAGTTTGATTGCAAGATTGGATATGCCATAGTAATAGTACTAAGCACCCGTATAAAATGTGCGGCAATTCAAACTCCACGAGACCCTCACGCACAACTTTGGAAAAAGGAGACGGCTGAAAAGGGATAAACATTCTCGTTAAAGACTAGGTCATGGTTCAAGAAAATGAGCTGTATGCAGGAGCATTCAAGGTTGAAGAAAAACCTTGTACGCCCATAGCTCTAGGGGTTTAGGGGGGGGGGGGGGTAACTTGGCCGGGGTGTATGATCCACCCTGAAGAACCAAATCAAAAGCATGAATGCAAAAGAAACTAGCACATATATAACAGACCCTTGAACCATCAATAGAAAAATGCTAGCGACGACTGCTTCTGTCGCCGTTCTTCAACACTGATTGTCTCATGGCCTAGATCAGCAAGTGACGAAGAACAAGTTCATCCTGTTTTTCCTAGTGCAGAAGTAGGTTAAACACATGGTGGGGTTTGGTCCAGAAATGCTGCAGACATTTCTCCTAACAAAGAAATGGCAAACCCCGGTAACTTACCCTGCCCATTCTTCCCAGCATCGCAAAGCCTTCTGTTAAGGTCTAAACCACAGTAGATCAAACGAAAGCTGGCAATAAGCTTATGGAGCATTGGACAGAAATAAAGATAAATGCAAGGACTATAATATAAAAATTGGAAGAAACCGTTAGCAACCCCAGCGATAACAATAGTGGGACTTTCCCATCGCCTGAAATAGAAGAATGCCACGATCAATGATATAGTTCACACAACAGACAGAAGATTGTCACTCTAACATATCATAGATTTGGAGTATAGCAAACCAACAAGGAACTAAGCAATTAAAAAAAACCACGCACCGTACTTATTGACCAAGTAGTTAATTATGTCGTCCGATTCATACATTGCTACTCCAGTGTTTCGATCCACCTGTTGTTCACACAAAGTATCATCAAAAACCGTAAGGCAGCATGAAACTCAATGCGATACTTGATTCCATATTGTCAGATATGTCTGGCAATGCGTTCAAAGCATCCTAAAGGGAAGAAATAAGAGCAAATTTAGGGGAACTGCTTTTTCCCGCCCAACTGAACCGCCTTAGGACGAAAGTTTGGACCATTTTTCGGACAAGGATAGTAGAGGACGTCTAGGCCCAACACTGCTACAATTTCCCTGACCTGTTCAACGTAAAAATACTCCGTTTGCAGTACAACTATAAGAGAGAACAGAACAATAGATAATAAAAAGTAAACTCAGTGTTTTAATAGTCCATGGACCTCAGATGGCCAAAGACTGAGGGCATACCTTTCTACAGAACGGGCAGCTAAGCTTGTTGCATGTCGGTTAAGCATCCATAAACAGAAAAAAGAGAGAAAAAGTCGGGCATATATTCGTTCACAATAAGAATTACCTTGGATAACAAAAAGCTAAAAGTCAGGAGAGAGGGGAAAATTAGATACCTTTCGAACTCATATATCTCGATAGACTTCTCTGGGCGAGGGCCCAAACTTCCACTCCTTCAACTTGTAACCTTAAACCACCATCAGCGCCGCCATCAGTGAACATTAGAAAACATGAGGGGTTGTAGTTGCATGTTCACTATTGTACTCTACTACTTCAGAAGATCCATGACACACCTTTACATTCTTGTTAGTGCTTTTGTCATGCTAAAATTGAAAATCCTGGTACGAACAGATTCGTCAAGGGTTGCACTTTTTTTTTGTAGAAAACCATGATTTAGAACCCACATGTTAATCAATTTGGAGAAAACCATACTCCCAAGAGTTAGAAGATAGTTGCTACTCGTTTCAACAGAAAATCTTTCACAAATTCTGAAAGAGGTAAGAAACAAGCAGCAGAGGAGAATGATACCAGCGACTTCTAATCCATATTGGTTTGAAGAGTATTCATTTTTGGGTACAAGGGATACTGAATACCTGCCATTATACAAAAAGAACCCTCGTTCAAATTCAAGGGAGATATAAGCCTATAAACGAGATTCAAATCTGCAGATAAGGTCATAATCATCCTAAACAATGTTGCAACCATTCAATCTCACAAGTCACAAAGGAGATGCGACCACAAGATCAACACTATCCCATATTCCGATCTCCCCTACTGCCCTACACTACCACGATCAAACACAACATTCGTCAACACTAGCATTTCCCAAATGCAGAACCTGAGAATACTTCTTCCTCGGCATGACCTACAGCATATCATGTCTTAGCCATGAACATCATCGAACACAGTTCTAATCGCATAACCAACCAACCAAACCAAAGCCTTCGATGGCCGCTACGAGCCATGAACAACCCTCGAATACAGTTAGTTCTAATCACAAATCAAACAAGCAGCAAGATAAGAACAAGGTTGAGAAGATAAGATGACAACAAATAGAATACTAAACCCTAACCGCATCAAATCGCAAAAAGGACATTCAATTTCAACATTGCCCTGACACAAATGCACCAGTTCCAAGCATGAAAATCAAGGCCAGAGAAGCACCGAGTATATCAAGCCCCCTATCAGGCCTCACCGTAAACGGCATCGGCGTCGGCGGCTTGAATTCCGGCGCCGACGTCGACTCGATGCCAGTCGATGCTTTGACGAGGAGTCGGCGGCTGCTAGGGAGTGTGAGGGTTGGGATTCGGCGGCGGAGCAAGGTTGAGAATTCCGGCCATGATCGCCGGCTATGGCGTGGAGGTGTGGTGGAGTTTGATGAGTGGTTTGTGTTGGGCAGTGGAGTTCGACCGTATTCCTTTGATGAAAAAATGAACCTGTCATTTGAAAAAACCAAAAACAGAAACAATTAGCCACACAACTAGTGGCACGCTCTCTCCCCCCATGGTGAAACTAATACATATTAAGGAAAAGAAACAATTCACCATTAAGACAACCTCTCTCGAGCAAGAGGGGAGAATATGCTGTTAAGAATATACATGCGTGTATCGAGATTTAATTATAAATATCTAACGAAATATTTTTTTTTATCTCTTTAATCTATATCATTATAAATATATATAATTTTTTTAGTTAATCCTCCCTATGTCATTTAATAAACATCATTAATTTGTTTTACCATAAAAAACAATCATATTATATCAAATCAAATGTTAAATGAGTAATATCAAACCAAAATATGAATAAAATGAAAATCTATGATAACAAATAAACTCAAAACGTATCCATATCATTACAAATGTAAAAAAAAGGTTATAGGTCTAGTCCATCTAATTGGGACTTTTGGCTGTAGTTTATTTAGCGAGAAAGGTGAAGTCTTGAAATTGTGAAGCAGTCAACACAGCTGGTGCCCTGTAACACTGTCTTTTAACAGGAGCCTTGAATGTGCGATAACAATCACTTATAAGCATTCACAGCAACAAATTATACGGATGCTCCCTATAACCTGCCAAGTATACATGTGCTGTAATACGCTGTCGTAATTATAAACAATCAATCATACTGAATAACACTGGTCGGCCGCTCTCCTTTCACCTTTCCTCACTCACCATGGATCAACTTACAAACTTCCAATCTAAATCCAACTCCCAACGTCAACCACTAGTGCTGTTAACAACACAATCAATAGTTGCGTTGGGCAGAACATCAGCGTTAATGTACAAAATGACCAAAAAATGACCAAACAACAAATTTGAGCAATAGTAATGCTTATCCCAACTTCGGTACAAAGCATGTTGCCTATATGCTTTTTCCTGCTTCATAAAAATCACAATGTTTCACTGCAGATCACGACTCCACTCCCTTATATATAAGCTCAACTTTTAAGCACTGCCACGCACGATATAATGGCTCATAGATCCACTATGGTTCCGTCATTTCCATTGCAAAGTCGATAACTTACAGCAACAGAACTAAACGTATAGCAACAGCAAACTAAAGATCATAGACCGGACACAATGCAGGGCATATTGAGCAGTGATCTTGAAACACAGTTCAATAGCTCAACCAGAAAGCCTAAAACAAAATCCTTCAAGTTCAGGTACAAGCTGATAAAAGCAATGTTCCATGGCCCCCATAAAAAGGTCTGCAATACACTAGGAAATAGCATTCTTGATACTGATCTTCCTGTCCTCGCTCAAGGTGCTCATTAATAATCTCCAGAATGCTTAATTGTCCAGACGGGAGGCTTAAAACACACGGACTGGCTGCCCCATGGTACTCTTCAAATACAAGCAGCGGACCTGATCAATAGAATACACTTATATTAACCATACAAGCAAGGATGTTGAAACCAACTGATTTAGTAAAGCACAACAAATCTTAAGCATAATACTACTTTAAGGTGCAATTTTGTTTGATGCATCATCTGACATTGATTCTGAACTTTCACACTTAAGACTGAAAACAGACAGCAAACTTCCTTTATGGATTATCTAAAAAAGACTTCTTATTCAGTGCGTCAAGCTTTCAAACTCCTCAAAACTTATACTCAACGCCACTGGCCCACCGTTTTACCACATGCAGATTGAAACAATTAAAACACTGCTTTAAGCAGCAGGGAAACAGTAGTAGGAGCTAACGAGGAGCAGTGATGAGTTCAGGTAAGATTCACCACTCCAATAAGAACAAACATTATTTCAAGCAAAGAAAAGCCTCTTTTGAGAGGTATACATTAGGCAAAAGCATAGTCACTTCCATGATTCCATCTCCCACCCCCTAGTCTACCACCATGTTCCACCCAAAAGAACAGGAAAACATAAAATGATAATTCTAATGATAGAGGTTTAGTCAACAAACAAAATAATTGCTTACATTTTGCCAATTCTTCTTCAACAGAGAAACCAAGAAGTTCACACTGAGTTGAACATTCTGGAAAATCTGCTTCTCATCCATACTGCAATTTCCTACAGCAACACCCATGCACAGGACCTTCTTCAATTGGAATTTCACAGTTGCTTTTGTCTCGTTAACTTTTGCCTCGAGAGACTCCTGGTGTGTCACAAGGGTTGGGAACTTTCCTGCAATATCACATGTAAAATCTATTTGAGCAAATGTCAAAGTGGACTGGAAATTCTGCAAATTTCTAGCTTAATTTCTAGAGTACAAATTCTGCAGCAGTAAGCTTTTTCATGATACGTCATCCCCAATTTGCCGAACATAGTGGACTGGAGTAAATGGAATAAGTATGTGTAGTTCTAGAGATGTATTCAAAAATCACAATAACTAAGGAAATTATAATTGACTGATATACACTTGCCTGTCTTGTTAAGACCAGGTCCAAGAAGACGAGGGATCTGCTTGATAACAGCTTCCGATGCCAAGAAGGCGTGATACTTTTTGGCAAGCTTCTTCACCAATTTCTTGTTCTTGTTAAGCTTCTTTAACCCTTCGACATCCATGTAATCCAGCCCAATCTTCTCAGCCTATGATGGAAACAGATAAAAAAAATGTACCGGTATTAACTAGATGAAGGAGCAAGACAACTGGATCTATTATCAAAGAAGGATCACTACAGATAACTATAACACATCATGGCAACTTCTAGCAGACTTCCCAAAAAAAAAACATGAAATTCACAATGATAATAACCTTGCTTGGAGTTTATACATGTTTGTGCATGATAACATATACTGCAGTTCAGAGAAAAAATCACTAATCATTATGCTAATTCTAGAACTAGAAATTAAGCTTTCTCATTGTTCCTTATATTATGTTATTCATTGTTCTTCATATCATGTTATGAAAATGTAACCCTGTACCCTTGTCTCATAATAAACACTATCCAGGGAAAAGTGAAGTAGCATCAGAAAGGCAAGTCAATACAGAATTGAACAAATTATAAATGCATCAATTTTACCTCTTCTACATGCTGAGCGTCACCAAGCATGCAAACCTTCATCTTGGGACGAGGAATGTGGGGCAACTTCACGGAGCCGCTGAAACGCTTGTCCTTCTGGGGATCATAATTTTTCAACCCAATCTGGAGCTCAATGGTTTCAGTGAACTTGCGGGGTTTCTTCTCCGTTGCAACTTCCATAATCGTGTGGATGCCTTCTCTTAACACATCACTCTGGAGCTTACTACAAAGAACAAAAAAGCCAACCTAAAATCATATAACCAACCCAACAATATTACTGAGAGCACTACCATAGCGGAAGCCCAATGCTTGAACGCTACCTATAGACTTCCATTATGCAGAAACACGAGTTCTATAAAAATCTAATAGATGTCCAATCCCTAACCAACCATTCAATGCATCGCAATCATTCCTACAAATCCAATTTCCATGAATGCAACAAGCGTACAGCATTCAAATCAAAGCGAGACGCAATCAAAGAACACAACGATGATCCATGACCCATCCTAAAACACTATCAAGCATAATCATAATCATGTCGTATGGACACATTTATCTATGCATTACTTATAACACTGCTCATTTCTATCATGATCTCAATCCCGTGCAACACAGAGATTAGTACCCAGACGAATCAACAATCACGAATAAAATCAGACAACGAAACCTCATACTCGATTCTCAATCATCGCAGAAAAGAATAGCTGAAACGTGCGAGACATCAAATCAAAATTACCTCATGGCTTCGGCGACTTAATATCTCGATACTCAATGCCGATGAATCTGAAATTGAAAAAAAAGAAAGAAAAAAAAGAAGAGATTAGATCTCAGAGACGAGATTGAAAATTAAAGGACTGCAGAGATGAGATTGGGAGAGGAGGAAAACCCTAGACGAAGAAGAGCGACGCCGCCGCCGTCCACACTGGAGAGTGAAAGGTTTATGCTTGCGTGATTGGAAAACCCTGGTTCATTTTATGTTTGAGTATATTTAAGTTCACTGAATTATTATTAATATTTTTTTGTTTTATAATATGAAGAACATTACGTAATAATTATATTATTTATTATGTATTTTAATGTATTAATTTTTATATATAAACGATATCGTATAAATTTTATTTCGATTCAAAATTATAATTTATATATGTTTCATGATAAAATCACAAAATACATTATTTGATCATCCCGTAGATTATTCGCAGCGTCGTGAACCTTTTTATTCATTTGACCCTCCGTTACCTATATTTTGAAATGGATGGAGTATTCTTCATGAATTTTCTTTTCGCGTTAATATTATGTCAGAACTTTATATACTCCATCCAACCTAAAATAATTGTAATATATATACGTCTTGTTTCAAAATAGAATGATGTACTTTTTCCTTTTTTGGTTTTGGATTTTCTACAGGTCTTGAGCAAGTCGACGATGAAAGGGACCGGCTTTGAGTTGAGAATAAGTTTGACATTTTCACGGTGAGTTGACAAGTTGTAGAGAGCCATGATGGCGTCAACCTTGGCTTATGAGCTTCCTTGCTCAAGGATGTTGAGGAGGAGAGGGATAGCCCCTGAAACCCCAATGATCGGCTTGTTCCCCTAAGAAGCTGAAAGGGTAAGGAGTGAAGCAGCTGCATGCTCCTGAAGGCTGCCAGTGTCTGCCTGTAGGAATCCGATAGTTGGTTGGAGAGCACCAGCGGCGACAATGCTAACCTTGTTCCTGTGATCACGGAAATATGGAGATGAGCCAAGAATCAATGCATACTGATTCTAGTTCTTGACAGCACGAAGCAGGCTACTGACCTTGAAGATCAAAATGATAATTGCATTGAGTAAAAATTGCTGAGAATATACCAGAGCACAAGAGGCCAGTAAATGAGACTCAAACATTAACATCACAAGTTGACAGGAACAAATAAAAGAGACCGTTTTTCCATAACAATAAAAACTTCAATCAAACAGTACCATCCGAACCTCCATTGACAAGGAATATATGCGAAGTCCTTTATGACAGACAAACTGTAACCTCTGTGTTAAATTGAAACGCCTAAAAGGAAAACCAAGCGAAGTCTTCATACTTGAAGTCCGAGATGCAAGCTTCAGATATATTTTTCTACTTGATCAGAGATTCAGTATAACATATTCCTGTGAATCCTGTAGTTGGCATTCTCAATATTTCTTCCTGGGTAAAGTCACTTATCCTAACCCAATACAAACATGTATACAGTTAGCACTATTAAACCCCAATACTTACCCATATCAAAAAGAAGAAGAAGAAAAAGAAAACTTATGCTTTGCTTTTTCATTCAGAACACCATGCACTTTGTAAGCTAAATGTCTTCCGTCACTTAACCTTACTCTCGGAGCTGTGATAGGAGGCCCATCAGGAGAGCCGCATATATTGGGCGGAGGAGCCTGGATAGCCTGGTACGCTAATGCTAAACTTCCGATGAGCAACACGAGCATAGTGTTCTGAATCATTCCTGAGATTTGAAACAGTCAACAAAAGGAGCAAATACTGTAGAACAGAGTCAAGCAACAAAAAGGCACAGCCACTCAGCCAGCACCAAACTTTCAGCTCATAAACACAACCGGAAATATATGCTTCAGACGTGAGTCATATCCCTCAGCAGAACTCAATGAGAAGCAAGTAATTCAAAATTATAGATGCATCTTTCCAAGAATAACTACAGATTTTGATGAGGAAGGTGCATCCAATAGGCCTTTCAACCACAACTCTAATTGTACAAAAGCAACAGAAACCTAATCTCAAAGCTTCAGAAATAAGAACAAGGCGACCAAACCAACCATTGACATAAATTCAGTTCTCCTACTTCCTCATCATAATTCGCACCTCATCCAAAGTCATTACTTTGGTACCTCCATCTTTCATCGCCAGTATGTCACGCACCATTCAAGCCGCCTTTACTCTTTAGTTTTCATGTTTTTCATTACACTTTACCTCCTCGTACTCCTACTTCAACATCATAATTTTTTCAGTTCATATCAGCACAATGTCACCAGATAACGCATCGCTTCAACAGAACCAGAATGCTATATCCCCCACTCTCAGCATCGTTTTATGTATCATTTAATGATCAATCCTCAAATTTTAGAGGACGACTCTGACCTATAAATGAAACAATTTTGTCCAAGTATTAGACATAGATTCAATTCTAAAGGAAACAACCTGTCTGTTCGCAAGATAATACAATGTAGATCTTTCTCTTCTAGATCCGGTCAGGATAGGAGCCTTAGGCACTTATGAATTCGATTGAGTTCACTAACCAATGAGAATTCATTTACATAACCAACAAATCTTCCATTCTAACTCCTCAAATCCAGACTCCTATCATTAATTATTCCTTACACTGATCACTAATCGGTATTCCATACCGCACCAGGCATTACGCATCCATAACCACAACATCATCCAACTACTCAGAAACCAAACCTTCACCATACGAACACCGAAACCACAACCAACGCAAGTTAATCGCAATCAACACTCAACACGGCACAGTGTCATCACAGTGCGATGATCGACCTCAACTCGCCGAAAACACAACCAACACAAGTTTCTCACAATCAACACTCAACAGCGCACAGTATCATCACAGTGCGATGATCAAACCTCAACTCGCCGAAAACACAACCAACACAAGTTTCTCACAATCAACACTCAACACCGCACAGTATCATCACAGTCCAACGATCAACTTCAACTTACCTACCAGCATTACACCACACGCAACAATAATCCACACATCGAAACTTCACAATCAATCAATCAAATACACAATCACAACAATCAAACCAAATCACAACAATCCGCAACAATCGCAATCCAATCAATATCGAAATCCAAACCGGATCGGAGGAAATAGATAGCGGCGATTTGTGCTTCGCTTGGAGAGTCTGAGCCCTAGCTGTCGGCGCCAATACCTTTCTCTTCAACCCCTCCGCCATCGTCGTCTCCTCTCCGTCGCTTTCTCTCTCTCTCTAAAATGGAGATTGAGATTTCTAGAGAGAGAGAAATTGGTAGAGAGAGGAACCTTGAGCGAGTGGCAATGGCGTGCGTGCGACAGAGTATGCGTTTCCTATATTTCTTGTGCAGTGAGAAAGAGCAGAGCACGGAGAAGAGCATGCGCTTGCGTGAAATGGTCCCAAACTTTTAGGTTAATTTTCATATTCATAGCTTTAATGTTATAACAGTAGCAACAGTTATTTATTTGTAACGTTTGTTTGAAAAGTGTTTTTTCTTGGGCTGATTAATCTTTTTTTCGATTCAAATTTAATGGTTTAATTCAATATGATAATTTATTTATATGTTGAATTAATAAGGAATATGAATTTTATGCTTGTGAGTATATAAGATAAAGGAATGAGAAATAGAAAAAAAAAATGATGATGATGGATTGATGTGATATACGACAGGGATGGTTTGATATTTTTATATGAAAAAATTGATAAATAAAAAAAAGATACAATTTGAATAAGATGATCATGCAATTTGAATGAAACAAAAAAAATGTATCATAGATAGACGAAAAAATGCTGGTTTATTAGAGTCTTTCTCGTGTATATTCATTTGGTGTATTTTAATATCTCGTTTATTATATATAACATTTTGATTATATGTATATATGCTCGTGTCGTCGGAAGATAACATCTCATTTTTTATCAGATTATCATAAAAATTTAATTATAATTTAGATTATGTATTTAAGTTTTGGCTGGGTGACTTAATGAGTATCAGACACATTTCTCACACGGTGTACTAATAAGGAATAAGGAAGAAATCACAGCATTATCCATGTAAAATCGTACAATCTCGTTAGCACATTGTGGCTAAGTTTTGTAGGGTAGATGTCGGCATTATTTTTGGGTTGGGTGGGACCTCTTTGTGCGTCTTTATTGGTTGTTATGATGTGAAGTTGAGTAATGAAACTTAAAAGGGTCTATGGTCTATATATATAGTGGAAAAAAAAGAATGTGATATGTAACCGTGCAGCGGTCCACAAGGGGGCCAGGACTATATTCTTGTGAGACGTTGAAATATGGAATGATATAGTCCTCGTAGGGTAACACCATCGAGTCGATCATGGCACATCAATGGAAGTTGGATTGCCAGTTATTATTACTGTGCAACAGTATTTGTGCTGTGTTTACGACACTATTTTTGAATATGATTTGATTTGAAAATTAAATATATAAATATATATATATATATAGTATATTGTGTAAAATTTATGGATGGGAATAATTACGCACACTTTTAATTATTATAAAGAGTATTAGGACTCGTTGAAAAGCCACACGAGTTTTGACTCCAATCCTGAGCTGCTTCTCTCTGAAATGCGTAGAGGCGCAACTATAGATTGGACATATGAGGGTAAAGCAATGTTTCAGGGTTGCGTTATGTTACGCATGGGCTAAATGCTTGAAAATCGGACTTGGGCCAAGCACTTGGGCCCGAATGAAGCCCAATCCAATATGATGCAAAACCTAGCCCGAGTTCCGGACACTTCTCAAACATTCTCCACCATTCTACAAACTTGTGGAGAGTTAGGGTTTCTAGAGTTTTCTAGGACTCTCTTGTAAACCCTAGGGCTAGAAAGTCTAGAACATGCGGGGTCTAGAACTTTCTTGGGTTGTGTATATAAACACGGGGTTGGCTCATTTGCCAAACCACGAAGAAAAGCTACAAAAAACCCGAGTGCAATAGAAAGCGTTCTTTGCTCTCAAAGCGTGTCCAAAGCTCTCATTCTCACTTTGCAAGTTCTTACAAAACCTCTTTGTGTTCGAGTTTGGCTGAACTCAAGCGAAGGCGTGAGTAGTTTGAGTGCCACACGGGTAACGAAACTCTAACCCCGTGACAGTTAGCCCCTTGGGACCAAAACCTTCATCTTGAATCATGAGGAGGCCATATGGTTGATGATGATCGGCATGCGGCTCTAAGCTTGTAAATTCAATTGGATTTGCATTCAGCACAACATTGATCGGAAGAATGCAGTTAGCAAGCAAGACGGTCCTTGTTGAGCGATACGATTTTCCCAACAGGGTGGAATAAGAACACTAACATTGCCGGCCATTTCCAAGTTAATCTCAAGCACCTCGTCCTCGTCTTCCGCCATATCCCCTATCTTTAATGGTACTTTACATGCTGCATTGCCGCCTCGTGAGCTATCTTTGGCTGCTGCAAATGACATAATGGACGGAGGACATCAGTGTTGAAACGAGGAACTCCAACGAAAAGAACTGCGAAGAGATGATATAAGTAGTAGGAGTTGGATGAGGGATAGGTGATCTGAGTGTACCTATCTACAACTAACAGGATATGCTTCTTGACATAGATATGTAACTGATTTACTTGAAGCTGTCTTGGCATTTCGCATTTAGCAATAGAAAGTGTATCTACCTTCCAGCATCTTGGTCGAATTCAACCCAACACGCGAAGTCTATACGTAAACCTCGCTTGCTCGGCTCAAATTGCAAAATGCAGCAAATCATTAAATTGAAATGTGCAACTTATAACATGAAATAGAAAATCTCACCTATTTTTTAATTTCACGATTTTAAATCCACTTTATCCAATCCAAATTAATTATAAAAATTTCACTATTATATATTGAAATTATGATATCATGTCAATAAATCAAATGACATAAAATTATTCCAGAAATCACCAAGGCACATCATCATATTCGTTAGACTCGAAGATCCTCATACTGCTTGTCCGTACACTCAAAACCCTAACCAAAGCCCAAACCCCCAATCCTCGCCATTCTCAAAAACCCTAACCCAATCTCAGCCCAATCCGCTCCCCAAATGCAATCCTCATCATCATCTTCTTCTTCATTATCAGATCTCGAATGTACAATCTCGAAATCGGGTGCGGTGGCGGCCTGCATCGCCATGGCGGTGCTGTACGTCGCCACCCTCTACTCTCCGACGCTGGTTCTCCGGCTTTCTCCTGCAAATTCGTTTGAGCAGTTCATGAAAAGACGGTTCGCTTGTGCTGCGGTTTCGTCTGTCGTCTCGATCGGCCTCGCTTCCTTTGTCCTTGTCCCGGTGAGCCACTTTACCTTTTCTAGGTTGGTAACGGTATGAACTGATGTTGAGATCGTGATAATATTGTGAGCCTCGTGTCATGAACTAGAAGTTACGGTAGAGTTGTGACATGTGGTCACGAGTTCAGATCCTGTTGTAAGTCTAACCATTATCGTCGGTATGTGATGACTCAGTGTATTGTTCACACGTTCGACAATTATACCCCTAGGTAATGTCGTGTTCCTCGTGTATGAGTCGGGGCATTATGATGTTAATGACTTTGTCGGCTGCCTATCATGAGATTTAGTTCTTGATGGTGTTAGGTTCCACGGGATAATTTGATGGTGTTGAGAATACGTGCAAGTTGGTTCCCTCGACGGACAATGTAGATAGAAATGGGGTGCCTTAGTTATTTGTGTGGCAACTGGGGAGGTTAGCTTGACTTTTGGTTTGATATGTATATCTTGTTTATGCACGTGTGTTACTTATTGCTTGTTCGGCTTGCCCAGTCTCCCTGAAATGTTCTGAGGAGTTTGTAATTGTTTTGCATTATGCTGTTATTATTATGCTTTTTGGTTTCGTAGGTCGAAGAATGGAGATTGGGGTACATGCTGAAGATCTATGGTGTGCGGGCTGACCATCTTGTGAGTAGTTTGACTTTGATTTTTTTATTTTTAATCTCATTTGCATTTGAGATGAGCTCTGCTCGAAACTCAAAGTTTAAGAGTGGTGTCAGTGTTTCAACGTTTGTCGTTTGGCTGCTTAATTGTGATTTTGTTTGGAACAGTGGAGCGCTGTGGTCTTTCCTCTTTCATTGACTTCCCTAATGTACTTAGGATCCTTCGTGCTCAAGTTTTTGCTGTTGCTGGATTCATGGAGAGAGAGTTGTGATGGATGGATTTCATTTGTTGATGTGTGTGCTGTATTGCACTCGTCGCTGGACTCGTTTCTTGCTGCTGGTTACAACATTTTGACTTGGCGCACTTTTGTTGTGGTCAGTTTCTCTTTGTATTGCAACAGTTAGATATTTTATATTCGCCATTGAACCATGAGAATGATTGAGTGTCGAAACAACTTGTTTAAATGTGATAAGCTGGACGCTTCATTTGTTTAATCTACCATGCAATTTAAACAGGCACCAATAACAGAGGAGCTGGTGTTCCGAGCTTGCATGATTCCTTTACTTCTTTGTGGAGGATTCCGACCTTATCAAGTTGTATTTCTTTCTCCTATTTTCTTCAGCTTAGGTGAGATGTTGAGTGTATAGTACTAACTTGCTGTGAGTCAATATTAGGTTGTGTAGCCATCATTCTTTAAATCTGAGTTATGGAATAGATTTCCCGGTATTTTTAGGAGTTTTGGGTGTAAAATGCTGCGTCACTTACTATTTCTTGTTTGCAGCTCACTTGAACCATTTCTTGGAGTTCTATAATCGGCCAAATTATAGCTTATTGAGAGCCTCGATGGCTGTTGGTATGCCATTTTTTACCTTCCTGTTTATGAAACTTCCCTCATCAAATGAATTAATTTTACATGGATGTGGATCCTTATTAACCTGCATGCAGTGCTTTTCTTTTCTTTTCTTTTTTTGCTTTTTTTTTCATGTTGGTTCCTCATCCTAAAACCATAGTGCATCCTCCCTGTATTCATCCTCTGTTACTTCAGACGCTTCTTCATTTTTGTAAAGGGCTAGAGGCTTTCTCCTTTTTGTTAGTTTTACTTGCCTTGGATGTACTGTACTGCATGCATCGGACATATAGGATCTGAGTTAGTGAATGTCATTGCCTTACTTGGTTATTGGAGGACTCAAAGTTTGACATTGGGTCTTATTTTTCTGTGGATGTTTCCTCCAGTATACTAGTGCATACATAGCTTGCGAATCATTACATGTGCAGTTTACATTTCTCTTGATCGCCTCTCAGGTTTGCAGCTTGGTTACACTGTTCTCTTTGGCTGGTATGCGTCTTTCCTCTTCATGAGGACAGGTATGCTATGACAGCTCTTCTATTGTATGAAGTTTCAGATCTTATCATCTTGGCAGTGGGTATCCTCTTTGCATCGACTAAGGACTTCCTTTGTCATTTTGAGCAGGGCATCTGATCGCACCATTGGTGACACATATTTTCTGCAATTATATGGGACTACCTTTCATATACTCGAAGAGAAAAGGTTAGTAACACGAAGGTCCCAAATAGCCCCTGAGTTTATTATTTATTTGTTGGTTCTCATTCGTTTATATGGTTACAATGCGCTCCATATCTGGCTAGTGGCTTCTTTCTTGCTTCTGCACAAACAATCCCAGTTTTTTCACTCGAAGTCATTGTCCTTTTATATCTCCTTGCGATTAAACGTGCTTCCCTCGTTTCCTTCTCAATTAGAGCAGCACCTGCTCGTTGATGGATCTCTGTGTTTACTTTGTCCTTCCTAGCATTCAGCTTTCTTGAAATACAATAATACAATAATAGGCGGAAGCAACTGAAGACATCTCTTTTTTTTCTTTTTCAGGGTTGTTAGTGAGTGTAGCGTTCGTGGCCGGGGTTGTGGGATTCTGGTGGCTACTTTTTCCTTTAAATAGTCCGGATGTGTGCAACTCCAGGACAGATAGTTGCGAATGTTGGCATGTTTATTGTAGTTTGGATTAGAGTAACACGAAGCGATAGAAATCAAATGCGTGACCATTCTGATCTGTAGAGTGCATTAATTTGGGTA
Source organism: Drosera capensis (assembly GCA_001925005.1). Lineage (NCBI taxonomy): Eukaryota > Viridiplantae > Streptophyta > Magnoliopsida > Caryophyllales > Droseraceae > Drosera > Drosera capensis. Next base: position 106,908 of record LIEC01011905.1, read on the forward strand.
TGTAACACTAGAAATACTAACTTTACATATTTTGATGAACTGATGCTAGCTTGATGGTTGCCTGAGCTGAGCTTGTTACAGACACAAGTTACTATCACAGTTACTTCGGGATCGCCTTAGGTTACTTCCCAGCCCAAGGATCAGGGGTTTTGATATGGTATATTGGGATGTAGAAGTGCCGATCTGGGTCGTTTAAGCGAAAATTAGATGAATGCCAATTCAGTTATATCTGGGAATTTATGTGCTTCCTGTCTATAATGTAAGACCAATTGAGCAAATAAAGGTCATAACGGACACGATATATAGATCTTCTACTGAAAAGTTCGTGTACTGAAGGCCAATTTTGAGGCGAAAGATGTCTAGAACATTTTTGGGATTGCCTCTGTCTAAACTTTCTTTTGGCACTGATGGACTTAATCCGACTCCTTTCTCGGCCATGCGCTACTAACAATTTATCCAAGGCGAAAATCTCGACATCCATCTGCTGTTTTCTCCATCATCTTTCATCCATCTTCATTTCCCTTTTTCATTATGAGATACGTGTTATCTAATGATGCTGTTTAGATATGCTCGAGTGCTTGAACATTGCACGTGGTTTGGATAAATGACTCGTATTTTAAGAAGACAACAGGAATCATGGTTAATGTTGATGAATGATGATGGCCCCTAGGAGTTTCATAGCTTACTAAGATTATTGGATCCATTCATTGCAATATTTTCCATTCTAATGATAATCATGATAAGGTTCTAGGTAGCTCTCATTGCACATAGAAAAATTTCAAACTTCATCTTTCTGCAATGCCATGCTTGGAAAGCAATTACTACACTCATTACTGAGGTAGCAGGATCAACATATGAGGATCATTTATGTGCGCATTAAAACTATACTATGATTAAAAAAAAGATGGGCATTGAGAGGAGAAAATGAAAGAGAAAAAACCTCATCATGTTCATGATTAATAATCATGCTCACCTAGTTCCCCTTGCTAGCAAATGATCCAAATTATCACCCCCAAAATCAAAACAAAAGAGAGGATCAATACAAGAGAACAGAGCCAACCATTTAGGTTAAAATTATATATATATAAAAAAAAATAGAGGCAAAAAATACAAGAGGACATGAGAATGGAGATGAATGTGGTTGGGCCCTAAAGAGCCGATTGGGCCTAGTTGGGCTGCTTCTTAGGTGGGTTTGGGCTTGATGATGAGCCCTGGTGTTTGGGCATTGAGAGCTTTTGCTTGAGCTCAGAGAGCAGTGCTTGATTCTCTTGGTTCAGCAGCTGTGCTTTCTTCCTCAGTCTCTCATTCTCTTGTGTAATGTAGCAGTTGTGCAAGTAGAGATCTGAGTTCAACCTATCCATCTCCCTCCTTGTCTCTCTCTCTCTCGCACACAACCTGAGAAACTCTGATACGATCGAAGAAGAGAAGATATCACGTTAATATCGAAACTATAGAACTTTACAAAACTAAGAACATTCATAACATATGGTTTAAGATGACTCAGAAGTATCAAACAAGAAAGAACATGATCATGACGGGAAGCGATAAGATCATCGCTTCTGCTTAGCATCTCAAACAATGATCTTTGCTCCAATGTTGATGGGATTTTACCTTGTGGATAGAAAGATCAAAGTGAAAGGGAACAGAGCCTAAGGAAAACTAAAAGACCTCATATAGGGTTGGAGGAGAAGGGAGACAAAAAGGAGTGTTTTTGAGAAAAGTGAATTGGTACAAGCGAGGAGATGGGAGAATTTACAAGGGCAATTCATGAAAAGGTGATGAAAGAACAAAAAGAATAAAAACAAACATTCCCTCTGTTTAACACTTAAAACTCATCCCTGTTTGCCCACCAAATAACATTAACTCCATCGCTCAATAAAGCTATAGCATAACTAGCCCCCACACTATCATCATAATCATCAACATCAAAGTAAAAGGACTTGTTTGGCTACTCACAAAACCACACATATCAAGTAGTACACGCAAACAACTACACAAACTATTGAATCCACATGTACCCAAAACTCACCTCAAACATGCCCTAGACGAAAATCTAAAGACAACACATTTCAGAAAACGGGGAATAACGAAATGGGTAGGACTTGGATTTTGGTGCTGGCCTCATATTTTCATTAAAATATCACCTTTTTTGCACATTTATTCGATACAAGTACTTATAAAAACAGGGGAAGACTGATCAAAACATAGGAAAACTGAGCAAAACAGGGGATTGAAGAAGCTCTTGCTTGTTTGACCAGAGCAGAAAAGGATCAACAGAGAGGTGCAGCGGAACTGTAAAATTGTGAAAACTTTGAAAGGTGAAAAGGGCTTGATTCCAGGGGGTAATTGCATATATATATATAAAGGGGAAAGATTATTCGAGGTACTGTACACGAAAGAATATGAAGAGGAACAATCATGGGAGTGTAAGCATGGAAGGCGGCCGGGTAGGGTTGGATTAAATGTGGAAGTAATAATATGATATCATGAGAATACAGAGGAGCATTGCCATCTCAAGGAAACAAAATTATTTGGAGCGCATAATTTTGATAGCAATCTTTGTTTAAATTTTATTTTTTATTTCACTTTTTAGATGATGAGAGGAGATGAAAAGGGGCAGTGACAATGCAAGGAAACAAATACAGTAAAATTTGGGATTTTATTTTTTATTTTTTATTTTTGGGAGGAATATGAAGAGGGGATTTTCTGGAGTCTTGTGTGAAATGATGAGAGGAGATGAAAAGGGGGCAAGTGAATGATGGTGAGAAATGGAGTGTTTTTTGGAAATCTCCACATCTCACATGGGTGAAGAAATAAGAGATCGAAGAGACTCTCAAACGTTCGAATGATGGTTGATGGCATTAGCCGTCCTAGATTCGCAATCATGATGAAGGTTTCCATTCACTCTCTCACTTCGTCTTCCATGTTTTTCTAGGATAAGAAAAACGTATTAAGAAACGTCACATGTTTCATGACGATGTATAACTATATGATAAGAAACATGTTTCGTGTTTGTTTCATGTTTCATGATAAGAAAAACGATTATATCTGTTTTAAAAATCGATGTAAAAAGTTTTAAAATATAATTATAATCGTAATAATTATAAGATTATTTACGTTAAGAAACGAATCTTGGTTAGGTGGTGTATTTGTGAAGAGTAAGGTGCCACGTGAATTAGAAACCTGGTGTCGATTTGTCGAGGCCTCACTGTTGTATTTATTAGTATCATATCGTATGTATTATTCAAAACAGTTCAATGTGGTCGCGTCTGATGATAAGAAAGGATTACGATGAAGAATATTTGAATTGATCACGTGTTCGACTTTATCCATTTATGTTAAAGTTGCATGCTTGAACGTGACATGACTTTGGTCCATTTAGGGATTATCTCAAATGGGCCTCCATATTGAAATGCTAGCAATTAAGGTGGCGCGTTAAGCATGAGGTTTGGGCTTGGAAAACCTAGAAAGCCTTGGCTAAAAAAATGTGATATACATGAAGAAACTTGTATTGGTGAGAAAATCCTATCTTAATAAAAATAAACTTGTTATCTTACAACAGTAATAAAATTATCGAATAATTTACAGTGTATCTGACTTTACAATGTATGTATCTTGCTTTAGGTGGGATTTATAGACTTGGGATGAGTCTTAATCTTGAATGAATCGATGTTTCGAGATTATGTGTACATCCCAGTACTGGTTAATTCCTCGGGAATATTGTGCAAGAAATATAAAATACCTAACTCGGATCTAGCTATCCCATGTCTAGTTTTTTTCCTACATTCATATGCCCAAGTTTAAGTTTTGAAGAGTACATATCTAAATCTACTGGTACACAAAACACAATCTAATGGACCAAAAGTCCATTTTCTTTGCCACCTAAGTTATTGCTTGTTAGCTTCTACACTATTTGATTCATTATCGAGAAGGTTTCAATGGTCCATGTTTTTTTGGATTAGTTAGGTTTTAAAATTAGTCTTTGACTTAATTTCATCTAAATCAATCAAGTATTTCTAGATAAAGAAACTATTCGGATCTCCAGCGTTCTTTTGCTCGTGTCTAGAAATCGATCAGAAGTTACTCTCTACTGTATAACGTATGTTAGAACATTATGTATGGTTATAAAAGGTATCGATATATAGATTTTTTAGTTCCTTTTTTCGATGAACTTATGATATGTTAGTATGTTTTTCAAATCGATAAATATTGAGAACTTAAAATAAATAAAATAAAATCCTAAATTTCATATTTTTTTAAAAAATTGATTTTCATTGAACAAATATTTCGAAACGATGAAATCTTGTGAGTTGGCAGTGTAGTATGATCAATTGCAATGGGGATTGAGCCAATCCATCATCTACACTTCCGTAGAGCCAATCCATCATTTCTGAACTTTCTCAAATTGTGCTCATTGCCAATTGGCTATATATATGCACTCATTTTTGAACCAAATCATTCATCATTGCATCAACCAATTCGGTGGAATGATACCGCACACGTGGAATCTAACGTAGTTTGACACGTGATTTTTCATGTTTTTTTTTTTTTCCCAATGTGAAGTTGATTTGCATTTCCTTTTCTTCTTATTTTCTCATTTAAGAGGAAATGAAAATCTATTTTTCTATATAGTCATTTAACCTTTTTCACTTTTTTTTTTTTTCAAAGCTGAGGTGGTTTATAATGATTTCACATAATAGCAATACCCTGTTGTGTATAATGATTGAACTTGTACATACATTATCGTAGTATGGGTGTATTTGAAGCCTACGCGTTATCTTTCAAATAATCACTCGTTATAATTACTTGGAAACATTGGTACTCCTGGGATTTTCAGTGGACTTTAAGGGCACCGTGAGAGCTTCCCATATCTCCTCTCTCATATCGCCCTCTTATCCATATTTGGCTGAAACTGATGACATTTGAACGCTTTCTTAGACGCGATTGATCAATATATCTTTCGATACTAACCAGGAATTATTTTCAATGTTTTTGAATATTTGACATATCTAAATTACGAAACTGAAAAGAACGAATCTATATTAGTAGAGGTCGTTATTGTCCAGGTTGTGCCGCAAGTAGACACAATCTAGTCGTGAATCGACATGATACTAAGATCTTGGCATGAGTGAACATCTCGAACTTGGCCTATCGTTACTTGAGCATTCCTTATGATCTGCAAGGTCGAAGTTACATAACTGATCAGGATCCCCAATTTTAGGTTCGAGTAAAGAACATATAACTAGTTTTTTTTCCCCTTTCTTGAAAGGACATGGAACTAGTTTATAATCGAGTATATGCTCTAATATAAACGGAAATTTCTTCTATTCAACACTTGTAGGAACCCAAGATTTGCACTAAAATACTCCCTTCGTCTCAAATAATTATAAAAAATTGAATTGGTAGGAAAATTAAGAAAACCTTTTGATTTGGTGTTTTTTTTATATCGTTGAGTGAGTTGAGAGAGCGAAGAATAAGAGATGTTAGAGTAGAATTGTGAGTAGATAGTAAAAATAAATAAATAATGATGTTAAAAATGATGAGATATAAGATGAGAATATTTGAGGATTTTCACATTACAAAAGTTATTAATTATAAAAACATTATAATTTATGTGGGATGATGAAATATAATAATAGAGAGTATATCGCTGTGGTTTGGCCCAAAAGTCTATGTGAAGATTGCATTTGGGCTTTCGTCCATTGGGCTGAATGTGGACTCAACTATGTGGGCTGAATCCACGCGTGAACGGACTAAAAATAGTAAATAACTTGAAGGAGGAAAATACATAGGTCACATAAATGGAAATTCACCATGATTTTTATTAATTTATTGTATCGATTAATGAAATTTGAACTTGTTCAAAGAATATTTTTGTATATATGAAGAAAATCATCCTGGAAGCTCGTGTTCTTTTCCTCTTGCATATAGATAGCTCCATCAGCTTCATGCTCTGATTCTGGTAACTGTCCTGAGACACCGCGCTGTATAGAATTGATACCTTCCAAATCAATAATAGCGCATTGATTTCGATGTTTAATAGCTAGTTGACATATATACGGGACAAATGAGAAACAATGTCGACATACATAAAATTAGTGTAAATTACAAGTAGATCACTTTTTTGAAACCTATTTACCATGCAATAAGTCATTTCGGACTTATTAATTAACATCTGATTTTTTTTATTAAAAAAATCAAATCATATTAAATCATTTAATTTTAATCATTGACAATCTATCCTTTCCATTTTTTTTATGCTCTCACTCCACGTTAAAAAAAAATATCGATACTCGACTCAACCCTAAGAAATCTCCACAAACGCACTCAATATCTTGCAGATTCAGCAACTTTATCACAAGAAAGTTCACCCTGAAGTCTTAAGAGCTGCAAAAGATAACAACATAATTTCTGTGAAGACTAACCACGAGCCCAGATGCGGTCTCTGAGCTCCCATCACTGTGGAGATCCAGATCTACCAACCAAACAATTTCGTGTTCCCCTCTCGCAGTCAAAGTTGGAGCTAGCTTCCGTTGCTCCGCTAGTGCTCTAGCCGTCAGTCGCCAACGAGTTCCCAAGACCAAGCTCTCCTTAATCAAGACGGCTGAATTCTCCCACCACGACCCATCCGTCGTTAGTTCGTCCCTCGCTCTGTCCTCGACATGACAATGGCCAGCACCACCACAGTAAACCCGGATGAGGCCAGATCCATGTAAGATCTGGGCATCCACCACCAAGCTCCTCTACGTCAACAAGCCCTTTCGTAAATCCTCCAAATCCGGATCCAAAACCATCGGATCTGTGCTCCTGCCGCCGGTGTCCAGCCTGTATCGGAGGGAAAGAAGGTGGAGTTCGGGTTCAGCAGGTACGCCGAGAGAGCGAATCGACGGGCCACGATGCTAGGGTTGACGGCGCTATTGTTGGTGGCCATTGATATCCTTCCTTTTTGGGTATT
>LIEC01011905.1:113925-139567 GCA_001925005.1 Drosera capensis
CCCCCCCCCCCCCAAAAAAAAAAAATTAACCATCTACCCATACCCTCATCTTGAGAAACAGTTTGTAGCATATCCAAAAAATTCACTCACAATGATGGCCGAACCGCGAAGAGTGATGATATCCTTCGCCACTGTTTTGGAAGCCATGATGAGGTAGAAATCAACAATCTATCATCAACAATCTATGCCTTCCACTTTCAATCTCTGCACAAGTGGTGCTTTCATATTTGTCTACAACATGTTTGTGGAAACGTTTCAAAGAAACTTGCACTCATCGATTGTCCCACTTCAAACCGTCGCCGCCACTGCATGTCGGAGTCATACTCGATACCTTCTTCTTCTTATATGGCCGAAGTCAGACCCGACATCGTCTTTTTATGTAGTGAGAGTCATACCCGAAGTCACCGTCGTCGCCATCTTCTTCTTCTTTCGTGGCCGGAGTCATCGAAATTGGAAAGCTTCGACTAATTACATTCAAGTTTCTCTCAGGATGGATCAGAATTAGCAGATCAGACTTTGATTGGAAACATCACTTTTCCATCAGTCAAGGCCCAGTAGCGAGTATCGGTCCAAGTTCAAATCTAGATCCAGCCTTAATACTAACTCATTTTATTCTCTTCAGAACTATCTTGAGTTTGAAGACGGAAGCATCATTTTTCCATCAGCCAACATCAGCTAAGGCTCAGCAACCAGCATCAGCCCAAGTCCAAATCCAGATCCATCCTCAATAAAAACTCATTTTGTTCTCTTCAGAATCATCTTAAGTTTGAAGGGGATATTAAAATATATTAGAAATAGATAGTGCTTCATACGGTCGTTGGAATATGACCGTTGCAATGACATATTTCGTAACATATTCTCAACTGTATGTCCTATAAATAGAGGACTCATCTATTACTTCATCAACAACTTAATACACAACATTATAAGAATGTAGATTCTCCACAAATACAAACAAGAACTCTACAAGCCGCCATAACTACATGGATCAACATCAAATAAACGGTAGTTACGAGAAAAAAAGAATCTACCACCAGACCTCAAGTAAGTCGGCTTCGAATTTTGCGTGATTTGCAAACACCACTATTTGCTCCCCATGTTGATGAATCAGCTCGAAATGATTTGCAATTTTTGGGATGCACTATCTTTATAGATGAATTGGCACGTGTATGCACTTTTGATGGAAGGTTCGTTAGAATGATGAGGCGTGCGGGTGCATTGTCGATGGATGGGGGCACACTGTTAATGGAAGGGGTCACATTGTCTGGATGCACGGTCGATGGAAGGGGACACACTTTTCCCTCCGACGGCGTAATATTCACTCGACGATGTACTGTGTACTTGGACTCGACGAATGTACTGTTGAGTCCGACGATATATTATTATTTTCGAGGATTGTAATTATTTTAGTGTAATTGATTGATAAAATATTTTGTTCTTTAAATCGAAAAATGCCAAATTAGAATATAATTCTGTAAATACTGATTGCACGGATAACTTTGTGACTTAATCTACAATTTGATGACTGATTGATTAAATAAAATAAAATAATCTTGTATATGACTTATTAATAAATAAATAAGTTAAAAAAGAAATGATCTATTGATAATTTTCTCATTAAATTATAGTTACTAATGGACGTGAAGAAATATGGAGTTCATCCCGTAGATGTAAGCACATAAAACAAATCGATAAATCCAATGTATTTGTGAGGAAGTCGTTCCTGGTTCATTCTATCACTTACACTCGCTCAACTTTGCCCACGTATTTGTCGTTCCTGCTTCATTCTATCACTTGCACTTGCCCAACGGCTCCGTGTTAATCCACAGATTGATCACACCACATAGAAACTGAATCAGTTAATACCATGATTTCGACAACACATCTTTAGTTGCCTATGGCTGATAGACACAACACATCTTTTTTGTAACCATCTTTAGTTGTCTATGGCTGATAGACACAACACATCTTTTTTGTAACCTATCCATCGTTTTCAGATCGTCACATATACAGGACCAACTAGAACATTGATCACTCGTCAGATATACCGGACCAACTGCCCTTGCAGCAACCTTACAGGCTCGATTGTAAGCTATTAATCGGTGACTGACAAAATATTCTATGAGATCTAGGTTAAACGAGCACAATCATCTTCGTCACAAACTATCTTTCAACTCAACTTCCATAAATAATTTTCAACGTATGGAATACAACACCAGATAATCATCCAACACGAGCAAAGATCAAATTCATCCAAAAGAAACCGAGAATCGATCACATACTATCGAACATCAAATTACAATATACAACAACGATCAACAGCATCATCATCATCATCATTCTCAAATCTTGCCCAATTTCTCAGCCTTGATCACAGGATTTGCCCTCGCGATCTCCTCCTTCCCGACCGTCCTGTAATCAAACTGGCATCCGTGTTCCTCCGGGTACCGGTGAGTCCCACACAGAACCATCCCGCATCTGCACTTAAACCCCGTCAATCCCACCCGCTTCCTGCACGTCATGCACCTATTCCCCTTCACCCCCACCTCCTGCCTCTTGACCACCACCTTCTCGACCACCGCGACATCAGCAACCAATTCTTGTGATTCCAGCGATGGAGAAGCGATGGACACCGCGGATCGTGGCGTGGAGGATGAGGAGGGTTTGTTTTCGAATGCCGCTTTCGCGAGAGCGCCTTGCTCCTCCTTCATTCGGAGATCACGATAGCATTTCGAGCAGAGATCCATCGTCGCGGGGCTGCCGAAGAATCCGCAGTTGTTGACGCATAGCCTGTGGCCTTCCGATGCTTGGAATCCGTGCTCCTCTGCCATTTCAACGCCTCTTTGTGAGTTCTGTCTCTTCTTATTCTTTCTCCTCTTTTGTCTCTTTGATCTGATCTGATCTCGTCACAGCTAAGATCAATCGATTACCACACAGATCTGTGCAAAAACAAATTCATCGGTCAATTGATCACTCAATTCCATCACAGACCGCTCGATCTATCGCAAAAATCCACACAACCATAAAACAACCGAATATCCGTCGACCAGTATTCCCGTCCAGGACAGGATCCGGGGAAAGGAGACCGGAATATACGCTTTCTAATCTTTTTTACGAACTATTTCCTAATAATTGAATATCTGTTGAAATAAGAACAGATTTATCAATCGATCAATCGAATCGATTAGATCGCTCGATCTATGAAAAATTCACATAATTAGCAAACAGAATCGAGGAAAAATTCAAACATGATTAATGATTCAATTAAATTGAAGCATGATAAAAAAAAATTTGAGGATCAGGTCGAAATCGATACCTGTGAGGATCGGAATCGAAATCGAAATCGAAATCGGGATCGAATTGTTGAAATTGTGAGGGGAATTGAGAGAGAAAGGGCGAAATATAGAGGGAGCGAAAAGGAGGAAATGACGAAGAAATTGAGGGCCAAATCAAGACGAAGAAGGAAACGTGAGAACTTGTCAATTTCCACATATTAATTCATTAATTCCCAAATAAAATTAGATTTCGTTTCTTTCTTTTTTCTTTTTTATTATTTTTTGTGATTTAAAAATAGGAATTGATTTGATTGAATTATTATGTGTAGAGGTCAAAGAGATTGAATGAGACAGGCTGGAGGGAATGAGAGAGGAAACAGATAATAACGTTTGAGATGACGCGTTGCCGACTGGGTGCGGTGAGGGTGGGATCCGTGAAGAGAACTGAAACGTGGCTGGAGTTTAGTGTGACGTGGAAGGAATTGTGGGCGACTTGGCCTCTTTGGTTCTACTTGATCGTCCGCCGATTTTGACCCAGGAGGGGATATTATTTTCATTTTAAAAAAAAAATGGATTTTCGTATATCAGTAATATCTGAATTAAGTTTCTCAATTCAGGCACTATTTACTTACATCAATGAAAATAAGAAAGGAGAACGAAGATTTATTTTATGAAAAAAATCAATTTAATCATCTGAATTTTTCATCTTTTATATTTTATTCTTTTTAATTTTAAAAATAGAAAAATGCTCTTCATAAGAGAGGTTTTCTAAAAAAATGAATATATTTTTAGGAAGATCATGAGTCGAAAATTACAACCTTTTAGGAAGATCATGAGGTTTTCTCGGTAGTTGTGACGCTAGCATTTGAGGTTGCTCAAATTTTCGTGAAATACTATTTTCTCTTTTTCTCTCTAATAATTTGGATAGTAGTATTACACCATCTGATAATAAGTATTCCTTCCGTCTCATAAACATTGCAACGATTCTTTGGAATTTATACTAAACTAAATGGTATGATTTATATTTTTAATTGGTCTCATTTTATATTATATAACGTTTATTATCATTAATATTTTATGATATTTTATCTAAAAACGACGTTTGATGGTCATGTAACATCGATCAAAACTTATATCATCATACATGCCGAGTCAAAATAATACAAAATATATAAGATGGAGGGAGTGCTCCATAAGTTCAATACCATATGCAACATTATTTTTGAACTTCTACAAAATTTATGTTACATTTTTATATTTGGAAATTTTTTAATATAAATAACGTTAAATGTTACATTACTTTCCATTAACTTCTCTCTCAATTGTTATAATAAATCTCATTATCGATACTTTTCTTTCAACAAATGTCATAATAATTCAATCCATAAATAAAATCTCACGAATATGAAAATGTTATGATTAATTCGAAAGATAGGGAGTATTGATTTTAAGTCAAAAGACAAGAATAGAAGACTTCAAATTGAAATTTGACTAATTCGAGAGTAGACGATTAACGATTTTTGTAGTAGTCCGCTTTAATCTGTATGTTTATTTTGACAACAGCCAACAGGCTGTTTGAAACAGATGAAATTACAACCTTTAGGGTTAAACCTGTAGTGTCGCTAGCACTTGAGGTTGTTCAAACTTTCGTGAAATATTTGTAACATACTACTATTTCATAAGATTAATGTTCTTATGTATAGTGATGAATTGCAGTGACTGGTAACTAGTGACAGATTTGCAATTAAGAGTACTCTTCCTGTCAAATTTGTGCTTGTACATGTCGACATGATCCTTATGGCAACGGAAGGATTGTGTTTCAATTTTGACATACTCCAACTCCATGTTCGAGGTTTTCGAGTAAATTCAGGTTTACAAGGCCAGTAAGATTGATTTGCTTAAATTGGAAAAGATGTATAAATCCTTAAAAGTTTGCATCATCGACATTTACGTGCTTGTTAGCAACGATTTAAGTCACGAGACACAATATTGCTAAACTGCTAAGAATCAATTAGGCCATATGCAAATTTTACTCTTTCCAATAACATGAAGGGGCAATTTGCAACGTCAAAATGAGTACGAGGTTGAGTTTGACTTCAGTGTTCTAGCTAGTTTTTATAGTATAAATATACATGAATTTGTTTGCACTGAAGTCACCAAACCCAATCAGCTTAATACAATTAGGACCATCAAGCAAGCTTCAAACGCCAAACACTCTTAAGCTTTGCCAACTTAGAACATCATCAATCAATTACAATGTCTCAATCCATCCTGCTCAACATAACCATTCTCCTCGTCTTGGTGGCTGTAGCAACTGCAACCGCAACTGATCCTGTCTACTTCAGCCCTTCGCCAATGACTCCTACACCAAGTAACTGGAACTTCACTTGTAGGCATCCCACACACTTTCTCCATGATTGCCAGCTCTACCTGCAGACGGGGGGCGAGTTTTTCCTCAGCACTCGTCCCTTTATAATCTTCGGCATGACATGCTGTGAGTCGTTCGCATTCATGAAGGAAAGGTACATGGCTGCACGCTGTGACGAAGAGCGCAAGCAGTTGTGCAATTGTGTCAAAGCGGAGTGCCAGATCGATCAGTACTATAACTGGGATCGCATCTCCATGATTCAACAATACTGCAACCTTGAACCTATGCCATTTGAAGTTAGTCGTAGCGCGACATGCTAAACATAGATTCAGGAAGCATGAAGTCGAGTAACGAAGCAAATTTACAGCACTATTTCTTTCATAGAAATATTCTTTGAATTTGTTAAATCTGTCTTTTCATTTTCAATCACCAATTCAATTAATCAACCACAATAAAGGTGAATTCTCATTCACCAATCAATAAAATGGTTCTATGCCATCCTTGTAATTGTTCTTTGACTTGTATACACTGTATTCGCAATAGGATACTACCGTTTTATCAATAAAGCAATACTTGAAGCAAATATCATTTTAAGAATCTTTATATAATCTTATTTATCCTCCATACGCACATTAATAAAAAGATCCTCTTTGACTTGCTCTAATTTCTCCTTCCATTTTCCGATGGCTTAGCTGGACTATATCAACGATTGAATTGCTAGCAAACTCGGAGGATCGAAACTGGACAGATTTGCCCAGTTGAAAAATCACGTGGATTTGAGCTCCCGATCTTTTTGTTAGAGGATGAACCGTTGATCACCTAAAAATTATAATTGTTGGTTGAGTGATAGTCGATTTTTCTCCAATTATATAATCATGAATTAAGCCATAACATACTGTATCAACACATATGTTATAATCTTATATTAGACGAGAACACAAATTAATTTACATGGATCAAGATTTAATCACGAAAACAAAAGGTCTCAACAACAGCCGGAATCGGCAATCGTCGTCTCGTTCACTCTTCAACCCCTTCAAAAGCAAACCTCCCTTCCTCCCTTTCAAAAAATCCAATCCACACAATGGAACAACCACCACCACCACCTCCGACGCCGCCGACCTCGCAATCGGACACCGCTCCTCCACCACAACCACAACCCCAACCTCCCACCTCAATCACCACAACTACAACCGCAACAAACCCTAACCCTGGAATCACCACCACCGTCTCGACAACAACAACTACTCCATTCAACCCTCAAACCAGGCCGTGGCAGTCGCCGGCACAGAGAGGGGGAGGAGGCATTGCGATGGGGTACCCGGCCGGGCATCCTCAGGGGACGGGTCCTGCAGCGTTTTCGGGGTCTTTTGGGGGGAGTCAGTTTGCGGGTGGGATTGCGAGGAATCCTGGGAGCGTCAGCGAAGGCATGAGCGTGATGTCAACGAACAGTGCTGCTGCTGCGGTGAGTTGTTGTTTGGATGGATTATCTGGATAAATGTATTTGTTGTGTTCGTCTTTATTTGTGTGTCTGATTATGTGGTTAGCGTTGTTCGATTCATGAGTGTTGAAGATAATGCGAATGCGTTGAGAATGAACTGCTGGTTTCTCCTAGTTATGGCTTTTCAAAATGGATGAAATTTTGATTAGGTCCTTAGTTTGGTGTGTATTTTGTGTCATGTTTCTGGAAGAAAACAAGAGTGATGATGGTTTTCGTGCATGAAACCAGATAAGGTAGTGAGGAGGAGAGTGAGCGGATCGTTTTGAGGAATGACAATATTGAACTACAAATGAAGCAGTTTGAGGAATTTTCCTTTACGGTCTTTCACTTTTGTTGATGTGTTATTAGTAATGCAACACCTAATTCAACTCATCTTGCATCATAGGCGCCTGTTTAAGCAGCGTGTAAGGGGGAAAAAGTTACGAAATTTGGCATGGTCTTATCTCGTAAATTATCATTTGAGACTTGCAATTATGACATAAACATTTTTTACAAGTGCATCAGATCATCAGACTAAACTCAATGAGGTAGCTGGAAATATAGAAGTTTAGCAGGATCAATTTCCAAATGTCATGTATAACTTTATTCATATAAGTTGTCGGGGGGAATACTTGGCAGAACCTTTGTTTTTAGTTTCTTCTATTGCTTTCTGGCTTTTGGCGATGGTTAGAATATCATTCGTTGATTCTGTGTATAGTTGCTTCATAACAGGCTAGGCATGCAATCCATGGTATTGAGGGTGCAGGCATCATAGGTTCACAAATCAGACCAAATGCAGTTCAGGCACAACTTCCGCAGAGACCTGCTCAGTTGTCTTCTAGGCCACTACTTGCGGCAAACAATCAGCCATCTTCTCAAGTCAGTTCCGAAGTTCGATACTTTTGATCATTTCATTACTTTCCCTGTCCTCCTTTTAGCTGTGAAATTCTGTTCTTTTCTAAAACTAAAAGTTTAGTTGTTTTAAGGAATCGTAACGTATAACCCCATTAAATCTTTTCTTGGAAGATTCCAGTCCAGTTTGGATGTACAACATCAATGAACTCCTTCTTATAAGAATACATTGCCATGATCCTCCATTCAGTGTATTCTTATGAAGGCTTGAGCAATTACTAATCTGTTTAAATAAGCAGATTGACTTGTGATATTTACTTGAGTACTCCTGACTTGAGTCATGAGTGCACTTGATATTTACGAGTTAATCAACATCTTACCATGAAACCAGCTTTTTACTTAACGAAATTTTTTTGAAGGTAATCTCTCTGATAGTTTATGTACATCAATGGAATCTGTTGGGATGTAATGGCCAGATACTAGGTATAAGCATAACTCTTGATGCATTTGACAGGCAGAGAAGAGTACCAAACTCTTGTAGTTTCGGTTACTTTAAGACCAAGGGGAGGAATCTTATTCTGTTACGTAGAGAAACCTTGTGGCATTACTCTTTATTAATGATTAAAAAATCTCCCTAGTTATAAGAATGCTTCTGGTAAGCGACTTAAGGAAGTTGATTATACCCAATGATTCAGTGAATCCTACAAGGTTCCCATTGTGCGTGCATGGTCCTAGTGCCTGTTTTTTACATTGTGACTTCTCTTTGTATCTTCATGCTTGACGTGATCTAATCTAAAACATTATATTTCTTGGTCTCCTCCTTCCAAGGAATACCCGGTCCTAAAACTTTCGTATGCGCCAGGATGATATTTTGAATGTCTGGCAATGCCTTTTGGTGGATACTTGGTGATTTTGCATTTTCCCCCTGCCTCTACAGAATTTTCAAGGACAAAACCCCTCAAGGCCCTCTTCTGTGGCACCTACGAGTATTCCAACCCCAAGTACATCACAAGGCCATCAGTCACAGAACCAGCCTTGGTTGTCTGCGTCGCTTGGGAGGCCTCCGCTTCCATCGCCACCATTTAGAGCCCAGATGAATCCTCTGTCTTTGCAGCAAAGGTCGAACGTTCCTCAGCAAGTTCATCATGTCATGGTAGCAACTCCCCAGCAACAGCATTCATCTTCTCCTCAGCAGCATCTGCAAGCTTTCACGCCTTCGAACCAATCTCAGGAGCATCTTGCACAGAACATGCCAACACCATGGGCTCCACAATCTTTACCCAACCAACAGCTCACTCGGGTTCAGGGATTAGGTACTCAGAAGTCTCTGTCTACACCTTTGGTGCAGCCAGGTGCTCTTCAGCCATCCTCTGGCGACAGAACTGCTGTTATAGACTTGGATGAATCTGGTGACAGGATAATCAGCAAGAGAAGCATTCAGGAGCTTGTAAACCAGGTTAACAGGCTACTGTCTTCATGTTTTATCAGGCATTTCTTCCCACTTCTGGCGATGCTTTTGGAAACATGTTTTTTGTCTCCTCCTGTTAATGTGGCAAGTCCTCAAATATTGAACCATCTAGCTTTCGAATTACTGAAACCCAACCAGTAGCTCAGGTCAGAGGACCTTATAAGCTACTATATTGTTCTATTTTCTCTGTGCAGATTGATCCGTCAGAGCATTTGGATCCCGAAGTTGAAGATATTCTGCTTGATATTGCTGAAGAGTTTGTACATTCGGTGAGTTTGTAGCTCTTGGTAACCTGTCATTGTTTTTCGCTGTTGTGTTCCAATATCCAAATGATTATATTTGTGAGAAAAGTAGATGAATTTCTTGATAAGAGAAGATTTTTGCTGGCTATTTCATGGTTTATAAATGACACAAGTGTGCCCATGGGCTGGGATCTTGACGGACATATTTTTGGTCTGGGAAGCACATACCTCATCTTTCTGTACTTTGGCATTGGTACGTGCCATACACTATGATATCAACCATAGTCCTGTTGTTTTCCTCCTGGTTGAGCAGATTACGACATTTGGTTGCTCCTTGGCAAAACATCGGAAGTCAAGTACATTAGAAGCAAAAGACATACTCTTGCATCTCGGTAGGTTTTGAGTGCTGGTTCTTGTGCATATCCTTGTATTTGACCATTGTTGCAGTTATTGTATTTCTCTGATCTTGCCCATGCAAATAGTCTGATGTTTTGAACGTCATCAAACAGAAAGAAATTGGGATATGACCCTTCCTGGATTTGGTGGGGATGATATCAAGACATATCGAAAGCCGGTAAGATACTTTGACCAACACTGATTTGTACTTCTGAAAAACAATCTGTTTCTCATGACTTTTAGTTCCCTGTCCCGGTCCTCTGCAGTTGGTCAGTGATGCTCACCGTGAACGGCTTGCAGCAGTATGTGCTATGCCTCTATTGCCTTCTGTACTTTCAAGTCGTATTTATCTCCCGTAAAAGTATTTATGCTTTCGTGAACTTGTTGGGCAGGTAAGGAAGTCCATGGCAGTGACTGAAGTGGTCAATACTAGAACTTCTACTGGTCAAGCGGCTGCAAATATTAAGGTCCAACCATCAAAGGGGCCTTCCAATGTGAAGGGATCCTGATATCTGATGCGGCAGAGACTTGAAAAAAAAAAACGTAAGAACCATGATCCTGTATCTGTGATTTTCGTTGTAAAATGTCGAAGTAGTATGGATTGCTCGGGGTCTTTCTTTTTACTTCAAGGGAACTTTTTATATCTTCAACCTCGAAAAAGGTTTTTTAGAAAGTTCTAGAGAAGAAAGCCTTGGAGATGGCAAATATTACCTTGGAATTATAAGTCCCATTATCAAGAAACTTTAGTGCAGATGTGAAGTTCATGAAGTTTACTAAGAACTCTTGTGAGTACTAGTCTAAATCTGTTTCATGTACTGCAGTTGGCTCTTGTGGATGACTATTTCTGGGAGCTTTAGTTTGTTTCATATTTTGCTGTACAATTTTGAAGAGGCTGAAGGGAACCGATTCCTTGTCGGAGGACTGGACCAACATGATGACTAGAGTCCTGAGTGATGGAAATTTTGGGGAGAAGCAGTCCTACACGGTTATTCAGAGTTAGTGACAGGAAATCGAAGCTGGCGAACGTAAACTGGTTAGCTTGTTGCCCTTGATGTCTTTGAGGCAGGTGCTTGCTTTCTTTCACGCCTTTTGTATCTCAAGTGAGTTCACATTTGGTTGTACCTGTAATTTTGGAACAGGGCAGTTAACCCTACGAGACCTCGAACATGAGGCAGATGACATGCGGAAATTATAACAGAACTGTGCCAGGTCCTGCAAAATAACCTTATCTTCTGACTTGCCTTGACTGTGTTTTTTCCCCTTGATGAACATGGCGATTGCTAGATTGTGCCTGAAGATCTATGCTTAAATGCACACCATCGGTCTTTCATTATGTGCTCGTGAACCGCAGCGTAGTTGTAGCCGTATTGTTTCTGTATGTAATCGTGTAGATTAGCATGCTGTTGCTTCATCAAAGTTTGTACTATCCTCGGCATAAAGATCAGGATTGACAGCATCAAACCGTCAAATACGAGTAGTCGGTTGTGCTTAGTTGAAGGAAGATTATTTCGAGGATCGGGATGGGGGCAGTTATTCATCATTCTCAGCCAAATGAAAAGCACGTATTGATCTTGCTACATGTAGTAGCTTATGTACTTTAAATAGGTACATAAAAGCAGTTAGAACATCAAAGATATGTGTGCTCAACATTTCTAGGGATGGGATGAAGGGGACCCCTCTTGCTTGGCCAATTCTTTATTAAGATGCTGAGGACCAAAAGCATGCAAGTTGCCCCTCTAATCCATCCAAAAAGTACTTATTCGTCTCTAAAATACGTTTAAACTGGCATGGATATTATTCGTGCTTTAGTACAATCAGTAGATCGATCAGGTTTAACATATCAAACCTATGTGCTTACTAAACTTTGATCAAGAATCATATGATGGAGTCTAGGTCTCAAATAAGACGGATCATGCAGTATGATTATCGGCTTTAAGCATATCACAGTTTTCGGGAACATGTTATTATTGTCTCACCAATGTTTCCGAAACTTACCAGAATAAGGATGAAAGTCACTAAACATTAATCTAAGACAAAGAAAAGAATCCAACTATCCAGAGAGAGAGAGAGAGAGAGCCCTACTCTTTGAAGCAAAGCAGTTAAGCAAACTTTCCCTCCGACTATATCATGCATTTATACACAAACTCATAGGACTAGTCACCTACCACAAACCAACACACTAATCTTAAACTTAATCCCCATTTGCACCCACCCATCCAACAACCTTTAAGCAATGTTAACAATACTCCCCTCTATATCACCACCTTGTTCCTCCTCTCATCCCAGTACAACTGAATTTCTCATCCCTTTTCATCGAAGATAATATGGGCGGCGTCAGGAGGGTTAAGAGGGCATTCTTATTAGAAGGGGATGTTTCGTCCTGGTCAACGATGGCGGAGAAGGCGATAAGGTATGTCGCCATTTTCATGGCATTGATGCTGGTGGTAAGCTTGTGTCGAGGAGAGCAGAGGGGTGATGGTGCTGGTGATATGGCAAGTCTGAAGAGGATGACCATGACGATGATGATGAAGAGGCCTTGTGATGAGATTTATGTGGTTAGAGAAGGTGAAACACTACAAACAATCAGTGAGAAGTGTGATGATCATTACATTGTTGAAGAGAATCCTCATATTCATGACCCAGATGATGTTTTCCCTGGTTTGGTTATCAAGATTACACCTTTCAACTTATAGGTAAACAAAACAACATGCCAGTTGGGTTCATTTCTTATTAGGTTGATTCTTATGTCGCTGCTATGGTATGAATTTTGCAATGGACTATGGGGTCTCTCTGTAGTCGAAAAGTTCGGTTTGATAGTGCTGTCACATAAGTCATGTATATGGGAACATATGAAAGAAATCCAAAGAAGCGCTTGTCTTTGATCTAATGGTCCTGGCATGCTTGAACATGATCGAGAATCTTATTTTCATACAGATATCTTCCATATTGGTGATCATATGCAAAATCACCCAGGCGTTTTTATGCTGCATGTTCGTCCATGTTTCCATTGTTTGATGGTAAATGCTGAAGGAACTGCAATGACATACCTATACCTGGGTGGTGAATCATGCGACTGAAGCATTCAATCTCATCTTGGATGACTGTGAGTTTAATCCAGATGAACATCACTCGTTAATTAGACCGACTGCGTCTATTGATTGCTTTGCATATCATTTCTATCGGGAATATATGTTTTTTAAAGTTCATCTAAACAGCGCTTTACACTATGAACATAATGACCAAAAATGGTGATGGCATATTGACACAGTAAGTTCTGCTCCCCAAACCCAAACCAGAAGGTTTGCTTCATTTTACAGAGCATCTGGTTCAATTTTAGGCAGTTTCACCATAGCTAGACTGTTGTTCTTTAATACACAACTACATTGCGACTCTCGTCAGTGATGATGAACATGACAGAGTGGGAAATTACCACCAGCTCATAGGAACTCGGTATCATGTTGAGTTCGAAATTATAGTTCGAGAGGGAGTGATCATGTGCCTTGTTAACCTAGGAGAAGATGACACTAGTGAAAGAATCACATATAATTGTAACATATAATGCTGTGGTTGCCCCCTTCTCCAAATGACATGATGAGAAGTGAAATAAACAGAGAATATAGACGTACGATAATCACATATTGGAAGTCTACTGAAGCTGTAGAATAGACGCGTGATTGGGAGACAAACCCGAGATATTTGTCACAGTATCGAGCACAGCATGGAAATACGATAGCCAAAATTTGTTTATTACTAAAAAAAAATCCTGAGTAGAGACTACTCTGAGAAGATATCCCTTATGGGGAGATAGCTTGAAATAACTGAAGTCGAAAACAAAGTAAACTAATCCACCAACGACAAATTTCTGAAACTCAAAACATAACCTAGCTACTGCAACCAGAGACGACCGAATGCATTCTGTCTAGTTTGGTGGTGCGAAGAAGATGGCATCAGAAGTCCTCTTTGAGCGGAACTGGTTCTCGACTTCAGGGGTCACGTTGAAGGCTGCCTGCAGCACTTCAGGAGACAGAGCCTTCCACACTGATGTCCTTCCAGCCAAATGGGTGAAGATGGGACTGCAAAATTCCAACAATTCGCATCAGGAAAAATTCACATGGAACATGAAAAACCTCGTTGAAAGTTCAATACAGTCAACTATGTATGAGCATTATATATGCAGTGATATGGAGCATATGCCATCAGGGTCAAGCGACATTATTCGCGACTAAATAGCATGAAGTATAAAGAGATACTTACTCAGGGGTGGTGATGATAGAGAACCACTCCATCCCAGTATCATCAGCAATCTTTGAGACAACAAAGAACCTCGGGACGATGAACAGATTCCCACCCTTCACAGTGAGTTCCAGCTTGCGTTTCCCTTCAACACCAACAACCTGCACCCTTCCACTGCCCTTGACAATATAAGTGACCTGAAGAGCAGAGTCACAGGAGAAGCCAGGAGAGCACATAGACTTCCCATAGATCCTCACAAGATCAGCACCAAGCCCAACTTCACCAACCAAGGGCAGGTTCTTGGTGTTCAACACGACGACACAGCCGCCACCCTTGATGTCCACATCCAAGGGAGCCTCCTCGCAGTTCAATGCCATCCCCTCCCTGTGCTCCTTCTTGGGCTCAGGCATCTTGATGGAGCCATCCAGCTTGACTATTCCGGTGCCTGTCTGCTTGGTGATAAGCGTCTTCACAGTGGCCTCGTCCAAGTCCCATGCACGAGACACGAATTCAGTGGAGAACCCGGTGAAGATCCCATTTGTCCCGGTCAGGTAGAAGTTGGTGAAGGATCCGGATTTGTGGGCTTTGGAGGTGTCGCCTAGGAAGAGGACGACCAGCTCGGTGTCCTCCTTGTTGTACCACCAGGTCACGACACCAAAGGGGAGCGCAATGGCATCGCCTTTCTTGATTGGGAGCACCTTTTCTTCCTTCTCGGGTAGCACAATCCCAGCAACTCCGTTTCCTGATATCATTAACAGTAGATAACATTTATGCGCGTAAGCCATACAAATATAACTTGGATTGCATCTAAAACCATAAAACATGCCCTCAGATAAAAAGTCAGAAATCTTGGTTCTTGTATAAGAGCAAGAACGAACAGACGAACAGAACTACGATTCATGGCATAACCAAACCAAAAAGAGACACAAGTAGATGGATCATACCCAAATATTTGTGGAAAACGATAGTATATTGTGCAATGTGATTATGTTCAAAACCAACGGGACCATGAATGATAATCAATCAGGTAGAGTTTTTAACCAACTTTCAACTTGTATTATATGTACAAAAATCCACTAAAGAAAACCAACCCATAATGATCAATAAAAATCAATCCCCTAACAAAACCCTAAACAAGTCCAATAATAATGAACAAAACGCCAAATTAATAAATCAAATCATTCAACAACAATGAATCATCACCCATACCCCGAATCAAATCATACCCAATTATCGAAATAGTCAAAGTCTCAATATTACTATTCAATTAACCGGATATAAAACCTCAATAAAATCTAGATTCTAATTAATTTCGACCCACAAAACACAAAAAAAAAAAAAAAAAAAAAACCCAAATCAATGATAATCCAACACTACAAACTCTATAATGAATAATCAATGATCACATAATCAGATGATAGTAATCGTGAAACTAGTATATTACTAACAGTATTTGATTACCTTGAAGAACATATGCGACCTTGGCAGAATCCGAGTAATGAGGAAGAGCAAACCCGTTCTTCTGAAGACCAAGTTTAGCAGCACCGATGCTTCCCTCTTTCAACATCGGCAGCTCATTGGGATCCCACGCATGGTACGTTCCTCCATCGCCGCCGTACACCTTCTGCGACAACTTCGGTGTCAAATCGATCTCCATTGTTAATAATGTAATCTCGTCGTTACAACCGTACGTCAGCACCTCGATAGATCGATGAGGATGATTAGTGTTGGTGACTGTTGTGAGTTTTGGGGAGGAGTTGGTGTAACGATATTTATAAGGGGTGACGAGAGTTAAAAGGGTGGGTACATATATTTTGTGCGTTTGGATAATGTTGGATTAAAGTTGAGATTATCTGGTAATAAATCGGCGGATATCTTGTGTAATTGCTGTGGCCAAACCTAATTGCGTTAGAATAGGCGAAATTTTCTTTTCCCGTTTCTGGTTACTTTTTATCTGCTTGGTGATATTTGTCTATGGTATTTTTTGTTTATGTTATGATGTACATGGTGATCGTGTGACATGCGCTATAGTCACTACCTGTGAAATTAATTTGTTTTATACGTCATCTGATATACACGAAAATCGTGTGGCACTTGGAGTTTTGTCACATTATGTACATTTGCTTTTTGATCGTTTTATATATTTTCCCTTAATCGGATAATTACGGTCATATATTTAGTGTGATTATGATATTCTCATGCTATTGATTAACAACTTTTCGCATGGTAATTGATGATTTATCATTGAAATTTACAAATCATTAGAAAGGCATGAAGGAGATGCGCCAAAAAGATTAATGCCAATGAGAGCACATACACTTCTGTATAAGTAAAATCATAAAAACATTTTGAGAATGAAATATACCTAACACTACATAAGGATAGATGATGAACTAATTTGATAGGTGTATCTTGTAGCACAACCCCTCCCTGTATCCCAACGATGTATTATTGATATTATTATTATTTTCCTCACGAGAATATCACTAAATAAATCTGAATTATGAAGTATTTTTTTTATTTCAAATTATAAACAACAGTTTAAATATAATATTTGTCCAAATAAATTATGAATCATATCACAAAACAATCAAACATTATTTTTTTAAAAATTATTTTTAAAAAAATTATCGTTTCAATTTTCTCACAATCAATTAACGCCATGACTGTTTGCAGTAGGACAACTCCCAGGGAAATCAATGGTTAACCATAGATCCAAAGGGGTAATTGTCGATCGAATTGTTTTTACTTCTCATGGAAAAACAAATCCATCTACTCTCCCACTCGAAGTCTCCGATCACCGTTTCCCATCACCTCCTCTCGCTTCCCCTCTCCATTCATCTTCCCCTCGGCGATGCCTCTGTCTCGTGGAGAACTCACTGACTCAATCTCCAATGGCGAAGAAGAAGACTCGACACACTCGAGATCGAAATCGATGAGCCGATCGAGCATGTCCTCTTTCAAGTCTCGGAATGCGACCTCGACATGGTGACTCTCCTCGATCTTTTTTGTAGCCCTTAATTGTCCGTTTGATAGCTCTATCTCGCTCTGAATTTCTCTTCGGTGAATTAGGATTTGACTAGAAATTAGGGTTTTATGTGTTGCGAAGCTGTCGAGATCGAGGCATTTTTCTTCGTCGCGGATCAAACCCTAAAGTTCAATTTGAAACTGACAAAGACAACTAGGTTAAGGATATCGTGGATTACTATAGTCGCTGGTGGCTTACTGATAAAGCAAAGCAACGGACGCAACGTACATAATCCCGTCAAAGGTATGGTGTGGGGAGGGAAAGATGTACAAAGAATTACCGTGTTATATGTTTTATAGTAGAGAGACATTGTTTCCTCATGTCGGCGGTAGGTGGCTTAGTGATGGTTAGGGAAATAAAAGTTATGGGTAGCACAAGGTATCGTTATGTTGAACCAGTGAATCACGTAGTGAGTATACAGTTTGCCTCCTTTGCTTTAGACTGTGTCGGAATCACTGAGTACATGCGACTTGTAGAAACAGGATTACTGATAGCGAGATATGCAGGTCATTGTGGAATACTATGTTAGAGCTTGTATCTTATTGGTAAAACGGGTCATGATAGCGAGATCCAAGGTCTTTTTGGACTACGATGTTGGTGTCTTTCTCATTTGTTAGGAGTTAGAGCACTGTGTATTTGTTTTTGTTTGACACGGTATCGTTCCAAAACCTAATCAAATTTAGTACTTAAGTCTATATGAAACGAGTATGGGTTGATCATTGAAGCATTTTTTATACGAAAATATTTTGTTATTATAAGTTGAGTGTTTTTTTTTTTGGATAAATATTACGATTGATATTGAACCTGGTTCTTGAATTGACTTAGCCGTTGATGAGAGCCTTCCCAATGATGAAAACGTTCACATATCAGCATCAAACTAAAATAATAATAAGAACAAGAAGATTCCATGCTTATTCGCTTGATGGTTTCGAGTCTACGTGAACTGGGTCACACATGAAACTTGAAGATGTCAATGCCCAACTACTTGCTTAGACAAGGCAATATGAAAACGTATGGGTACTTTTCAACCCAGGTTACAATTCCAAAAGCAAAAGACCGTGTGTCCAAACCTGACGAACAGTTCAGACACAGAAGTTGTATCTGATAGGAGGCGAGTCACTCAAGTTCATTGCTCATTACACAATTATCTGTGAAATCGACATCACGAAATCCCGATTGCTAATGCACTAGAACTGATTTTCGTAGCAAGGTGAATTATATTTTTGTTATGTCTTGATAGTCTGTTTAACGCAGTGTCATGATTAAGGAATATCCTATGTTTGTTGTTACAAAACAGTCAAATCATCAAGCCAAGTTTGAAAGTCCTGTTTGTGCACGGTTGTTGACATGTATTGGGCGGCAGAACTGTATGTTTGACTCAAATATTAAACCTTAACAATGACGTTTATTGCCTCTATAAAAAAAAAAAAACTGAAGGAGTTGAACCTTCATATCTCAGTCTCCTATCCTTCATCGAACTTGTCATCCTCCTCTCTGTTTTGCTATGGGCAATCAAAGGTTCTTGCCGTTGCTTCGCCTCATCCTATGCCTTGTTGCGCCTGGTTCGTGAAAACAAATCATAAACACTGCTGCTTCCAATTACTGCTTTGTTTCCATTGCTGATTTTTCATTGTACTCTTGCTGGTCTGAAAAATGATCATTTCTTTATGCAGGGATTCTGTTGTGTGTACAAGGATCTAGCAACCGCGAACATACAAAGCTGTTTGCATTCGGCGATTCATACGCAGACACTGGCAATACTCCAAGGCCTTTGTCAAAATTCGCATCTTCACCTTGGACTGCTCCTTACGGGATCAGCTTTCCTGGTACTCCGGATGGTCGGTTTTCTGACGGCTTTGTATTCACTGATTACTTAGGTATGGTTCACATCCTTTTTGGTTCTCGTGCATGTTGCATGAAATATGCGCTCTTTAAGTTTTGCTCAGATTGACCTGATACTCTATTGATTCGTCATTCGTGTCTGTCCTAATATCTTGATGAGAAACATATCCTGACAAAATTCAAAAACTCTTCTAATTAAAGTGGTACGTCTACTAAGTTATAAAGAGAGATTTGGTTTTGCATCAGTTGCGAGCAGTGTTCTTTTTTCCTTGGAGTTGGATCCATACATCATGTGCATATATGATGCTATCATTCAACTATACTAGCTCTTGGGGGTTTTCCTATTGATTAGGATTTGGGACCATACAACCATATTTTCTTGAAGTGTGTACCCGTTGTTTATCTAGTTGCATAGGGTCGATCACATAGATGTGTTAACGTCATTCTTCTCTGTTGAAAACACATGCACATACGTAAAACTATTGCTTTACCAAATGCTGAGGTGTACCGTAAAACAATTTTCTTGGAGTATGTTATTGAGGTCTGTTTCCCTACTTGACCATTGGATTGCGTGTGCTGCATTGACCATTCTTCAATGTGCGAAGTAAAATGACAAATATTGATCTTCGAAACGAAAGACTGTGAGCAACTATGAATTACTGGCATTGTCATTTTCTGTTTCGTATTTTTAGGCACCCACCATCACTAAACATGATAGCAAATATATGCCTTGCTTCCTTTATGTCTGATTCCTCTCAACCCCCCTGGGACCATAATTACACTTATTCATTTATGGTCTGATTTTTTTTTTAAATTAATATTACAGCCAAGTATATGGGAATGAGAACCCCAGTGGCATACAAGAATTGGAGAGACAATAGCCCAAAAAAGTTGAGGAATGGGATGAATTTTGCGTATGGAGGAACAGGGGTGTTTGATACTTCTGCTCCATACCCCAATATGACCACACAGATTGATCTTTTCGAGCAGCTGGTGAAGCAGCAAGTCTACACATCTACAGATCTCGGAAACTCTGTCGTCTTGGTCCAACTTTCTGGCAATGACTACGCAAACTACCTGATCGAACATCCTGATCTTGACGTAATATATTTTGACTATGCCTCAAGTTCCTTATAACCAATTAGACAAAAGTAAATATGTTCTGTAACAGGTAGAATTCGAACTATTAGTCTTTGAACTGATTTCTAACCTTAATATGTATGATCTTCAGGGTATTATTGCATTCATAGGGAAAGTGGTAGCTCAGCTTGTAGTCAATATAAGGCGCATATACAGCATGGGCGTGAAGCAGGTACTCGTCTCAGGCCTTCAACCGTTGGGATGCCTGCCACTAGAGACCCGGAGCACCAACTACACCGTGTGCAATTCGCTCATCAATGTTGCTGTTGGCGTGCACAATGGCCTATTGCAACAAGCTGTAACACAACTGAAGAGCGAGACCGAAGAAAGCTACACTCCATTCATCCTATTAGACATGTATGATACTTTCATGACCGTCATCAACAACCATACAGGTAATTCTTTTGGTAAACATCTCCCTTTATGCAGTGTATATTGTCTAATATTACTCGTAGAACAAATTCGTTATGTTGCAAATCCATAGTGTAAGTTTCTTTCCTTCAACATGTCCAATGTGGCTGCGTAGAATGGCCCTTTTTTGCCGTTGCTGTGAACAATGATGTCTTGAACTTTGTTTAACCATGAAGTATACTCCATATGCAGAGTTGCCCAGACTATGCAAATGATATCAATTGTGACATTAATATTAGTATATGTTTATGTTCTTCTGATACAGGTGATACCAACTTTGGTAATCCGCTGGAGCCTTGTTGTAGTGGCATAAATTCTACTTATTCCTGTGCAAGCTACACAGATGATGGGGCGAAGCTGTACACATTATGTGAAAGCCGCAAGTCTAGATTCTTGTGGGATACATTCCACCCGACGAACGAGGGGTGGAACGTTGTATCCTCCTTGTTACATGACAGCCTCGGCCAACTCCAGCTATCGCACAAACACAAATGACCGACTCTTCCTCTTTGGAATCATGTATTGAGAAGATGTGTTTTTCTTCTGATTTTGTTTTTCATTGTAACAATAAAACTTGCCAGCGTATCTAATGTAACAATAAAACGGCATGATCATGATGGGATGCATCAAATTTTATACATGGTTATGTATACTCGAAAATCTTTGATTACAACGTATGCAGTCGTGTCTGAACGCACTGAGAATCGGTGATTAGTTTGTACCACATGATACTTAAGAGGCGTGTATTCAATGTGACAAATTATTTTACCAAATAAGTTTCTCAATCGGGTCACGCGATATTGTCAACTGGTTAATCCAAGCATACAGGAAGATAATACTATTTGGTACGTCAACAAAATCATCGTACGTATGCCTCATGATCTTGACAGCCACTCTGAATTCGCAAACAAAAACATCACTGAGAGTAAGAGACAATCCAGTACATACTTTGTTTCGGTAAAATTATCAGCAAATCACTTGAAAGGTCATAGAACATCGACTATCCAATAATGACCGCCTACAAATCTCTCTTATTTTCACAACACGTAATCATGGTGGTTATCGTGTTTCACACATAATTTTCGTACATAGACTCATTTTTTTGGATGCATTTTTGCAACAAAATAAACAAAGATTAAATCTTAATAAAAAAAGATAACTGAAATCAGCTTATCAGATTTCAACATGTTTTAGTTTCCCTGCTTGGAAAACAATGGGCATCCTCTCACACCACAATCTCATTATTCGACACCTACAACAAACCCCTTACCTCTACACACATCTCATTATTATTTCTCCACAACTTTCACACAAAAAAATGGACCTTCAACCAATGAGTCCCCAAAATCCTCGCAACAATGAACTCCTCATCTTCTTCTTCTCCCTCCTCACAATCTTGCCCCTCCTCTTCATCTTCACCATATACTTTCTCAAACTCCGATCCCGGTGGTGCAATTGCGACATGTCATGCATATCTCACTTCAAGTTGTCAATTAGTTTTGTTATTTTTCGTTTAATAGTTACTGTAAAAGACTTGAAAATAATTTCATTGATTCCAAAAAAGTTGGGCAGGTATCGCTTTTGGTTTCTCTGAAGTACGACAAATTCTACGATGTTTTCTATCAAGAATAAAAGTTTTGACATTATTAGGATAATCAACACGGGACTAATTCGACCATTAACGTATACGTTAGGTCAAATAATAGCATATTTACTTTAGATATAAATTACCCTATGAAGAAATCATACAGTGATGTTAGAGTGTCGTGTAGCATATCCTTTGCCCACTCGATAGAACGTTTGACATCCAATATTAGCACGTGTGAAATTAATACTGTACTTGGATATTTAAAAAAAAAAAACAAAAATAAAATTTAACTTGGATAATATCGTATTTTTTTCTTATCTTTTTCTCTATCATCCACTCACAAAAACATGGATATTTTTCTAAAATTCAACATACATATAAAGAATCGTATCGGATTAATACGTTGTAATTGAAATGAGACGAAAAGAATAAAAAAATAACAATCTATTCCGATAGGTAGATAATTACTAGTCACTAGATATGGACTTTATATTCATGCGCTTTTCTAAACTGTTGCTCGTTTTTGTCTATGCAGGATGTCTCCCGAAGATTTGTGTTCGATATGATATGTCGGTTCTCATTCGGGTTAGACCCCGAATGGTTAGAACTATCCTTACCTATGTCAAAATTTGTCAACTCGTTCATACTTTTCGATAGGGACACCATGGCTTTCGCCCTAACCGGATTCTTCCACCTCATTGAGACTCACCCCGCAGTAGTGGCCAAGATCCTCGAGGAGGCTGACCGAGTCATTGGGCCATGACCCCGAATGCAGGATGTCTTCCGAAGATTTGTGTTCGATATGATATGTCGATTCTCATTCGGGTTAGACCCCGAATGCTTAGAACTATTCTTGCCCATGTCAAAATTTGCCAACTCGTTTGATCTAGTCTCCAAGTTATTGTTAGCTTTGTACTTGCCGATAGGGACACCATGGCTTTCGCCCTAACCGGGTACCTCTAACTCAATGGGACCCACCCCGCGCGTAGTGGTCAAGATCCTCGAGGAGGCTGACCGGGTCATCAGGCGAGGCCATGGCTTTCGTCCTAACCAGATTCTTCCACCTCAATGGGACCCATCCGGTTGTTGTGTTATTCAAAAATTTAAGCTGATGGGTTATGGATTATATATATATTATATTTTTTTTTCATCACAGTTGATGTGGATAAACATACTCACACATATCCACAAAAATCTTCCCTTTATGTGTGAGTGCATTCACATCACGAACTCCCTCTTCAACCTGAATCCATGGGTTTTTTCTACCCATATACTTGGACCAGACCATTTACACACTTGATCACTCCTCTTTGTGCTCTTTATAAATCAATAACGCATCAGGGAATCCATAACATGTGCATCCCGGTCCAACGAACCATCAGCTCTGATATTATTTTTTGAGAATCAGGAGAGAGTTCAAGGGAGAAAACCACGTCCTAAATGGTACTGAGTGAAATACAAATGTGAACTGAACCCATTGTTAATCCAAAAACTTTTGAGTTAAGTGTCATTTCTCCGACAATCACGGCCGCTCCCGCTCCATCTGCATCTCCGGCGGCCGTGGCGGTCGTCCATGCTGGACAATTGAGGGGGTGAAACGGCGTGGGATGGGGGTGGGATTGAGTCAATCTAATCCTGACCCTTCATTTTTTTTTTCTTGATTAATATGAACCGTTGGTTCTGATATGATTGTGTCCCCTCAAAACTCTCAGAATTTTTTGTTTTTCATTTTTCACTTTCCAGGTTTCTCTTCGCTTCTCTTCGTCTCAATTGCTTTTGCCCTGCTCTCGAAAAAGAGGTAGTATTTCACATTTTCCTTTCATCGTTTCAATCTTAGATTACTGTTTTTTGATTCGATTCGATTCCATTGATGGTAAAATTTCATCATTTTGGACTATTTGTTTCTTCTTTTTGGGTTCCACTTGGTGGTTTTTCGATTTTGATTTGGCAAGGTTTTTGAGGGGTTTAGTGTGACTCTGTGATGGGATTTAGCCGATTGCACACTTTTGGTTATTGGGTATGTGAGTAAGGCAAAGAAGTTAGGTTTTTTGGGGAGAGGAAAAGAATTAGGGTTTATGATGTGATCCAATATGTTCAGTGTCTTATGGGTTCTTAGATTTTGCGTAGTTCAATATGTTTAGGTTTATTGGTTTGTCAGGTTATGCGGGATATTAGGTGCGACTGGGTTTCTCTCGGGACGTGCGATTCGTCATGCATGAGTTGGATCGGAACCCAATTTTGTGAATGAGCTGTTGAAAAGAATCTCAATTCATGCTCAAGGTTTTCGTTAGAAGAGTCGGTGAAGTGATGGAGAATAATTTTGGTTTAAGCAAGGAAGATCGATTGCAGACTCTACTTATCTGTTGAGTTGTGAGGGAGAGATTTAGGGAGGCAAAGAAAGATATTTGCATAGGATGGTTGCCGAATTAGGAGAGGGGTATGGTTTGCTTACTAGAGATGGAGTCTGAATGAATATGTATGACAGATTGTTATTTGTGTGAACTGTATTCGAAGAAATTAGAACTTTCTTCCATACCCAATAATGAAATTTGAACTTTCTTGTTGAAAGGTAGCTTTACATCAGATATTGTTCATGCTCTCTATAGATGAGCCAACTAGTTGGCTAGGTGCATATGAGATTTCAGATGTCTTGGTGTTTGATTTTCACTGAAGCTATTGTTATGAATGCATATTTCTTTGCCCTAGCAACTCAACAAAATGAAAGATGCTTAAATTTTGAGTTTGGTGACATAGCTTTTTCATTTTTTTTGTGCCCTCTTTGTCCGTTACAGGTGCAAATGCCCAAGGTGAAGACAACCCGTGTTAAGTATCCTGATGGTTGGGAATTGATTGAACCGACACTTCGGGAGTTGCAATCAAAAATGAGAGAAGGTTTAACATGCCTCTTACTTTCATTGCATTTGATGATGGGGATTTTCTAAATGATGTGCTTAGTAAATACAAATCTGTGTTTTTTTTCTCTTCCAGCTGAAAATGAAACACATGAAGGGAAGAGGAAATGTGAGACTTTATGGCCTATTTTCAAGATAGCACACCAGAAGAGTCGTTATATATTCGATCTTTACCATCGAAGGAAGGAGATCAGCAAGGAATTGTTCGAATTCTGCTTGGACCAAGGCTATGGCGATCGCAATTTGATTGCCAAGTGGAAAAAGGTTTGTCTTGTTGCCTTGATATGGAACTATTTCTGGCTTTATGGATGTCTTAACATTGATTTTATGATGCTTTTGTAGTTCTCAAACTCTATAATGTCTGTTGTATGATTATGATTATTTTTTTTCAATCAAATTTCGTGGTG